>JACEGR010003329.1:0-107288 GCA_014170235.1 Listronotus bonariensis
CTATCTATCTATCTATGTAACGGAATCTTTGAGCCTAATTTTTACCAACTTCCAGCGATTCAACTTCTCGTGAAACTTTGCACACGTATCAAGGACCGATGACAATGCAATAATTTAAAAACAGTGTCCCGTTATCCCGATTAGGACCGCCAGGATAAATAACTCTTACAGATGCCTCTGCATTACCCTTGACAAAATGGCGAAGGATTTTTTTAGTGAATAAACTGGAGCATTTATTTTTAAAACTAATTGATATATCGAACTAAAAATTGAAAATAAATAATAGTTTTAAAAAACTAAGAAAACACGCTTTTATATGCAACCGAACTAAAAATTAGAAAATAATTTTTCATTACCAAGAGTTTGTCACTTCAGAATAAAAGCAAAGGGCAGCTTAATATATTACATGTTATAATTATTCTATTTGCAAATATCTATGAGGGAAAAGTTATGAAAAATAGTAAAATGCACCCCACGCTTTTTACTCTGAAGTGACAAACTCTTTGTAATGAAAAATTATTTTCTAATTTTAGTTCGATTGCATATAAAAGATGTCAGCATTTACCAAAAAGCTTTAAAACTGCTAATCGATGCAAAAAAATTGCAAGTTTTTAAATAATCTAAGCCATTTTTGTTGTTAATACGGTTTAAAACATTTTAAAATCATTACATTTTCTTGCTAAACAGTGACGTCATATACGTCACGTATTTAACCGTGTTTGAATACATCTCGGACAATGGTTTCAAAACAATATAGTTATCCTTGTCGGGCGGGCATATGCATTGAACTCATTAAAAACTTTGTTTCGGTCATTTTTGTGAACTTTTAACATGAATGTAAATGGCAAGTAAATCATTTGTATATCCGGTGTAAACTAAAGTACATATCAACCCTAAAAATAAAAATCATAATCATAACCTAAAAACTTATTGGGCTGTGACGAAACGGTTTGAAAATCTACATTTTCTTGTTTCTAATATTTTTATTGTCATTTTCGAATACGGTTTGAACCACTCCGACGAATGCGTTTAGCAAGAAAATTTGACTCTAGATACGCAGCGTGTCAAGCCAAGTTTATGCGTGCCGAGTGTAATATTACACGAACCACTTGGTGCTACTTTCGACCCTCTATAACTTAAAACATATTAAACGTAAACATATAAAACTACGTGCGTTTATTTATATTCTTAAGGAAAACCCAAATTTTATGAAGCTAGCTCAAACGGTTATAAAGATATGAAGGTCCAAAAGTCGTCAATTTTCCACTGACTGACTGACTCACATATTATAGATTAAATATCTAACTTTTTTATTTTTTTAGTAAAGAATTACCTTACAAGCAATGGTCCATGTTTTTTGAAACACCCTGTATATGTGGATTTCTGTTTATGTATTTTGTAAACATAAACGAATCAATTTTAAAAAATTAGATACTTTTGCTTATTTGCAAAAAAAGTTTGATGCTATTTGAAAAAAAACCTAAAGAACGATATATAATATACAAATTATTTTTTCACCCAATGTGATATTGGGAACTCGAGTTACTTAAGGGGATATACCATCAAAGAAGACCAAAAACAAACTTTTTACGAACTTTTGTAAAAAGTCTTTTAATTTATCAGGAACATATTGAAATTTTTTGCACAAATATTCTGGTATACTTTTGATAATATTTTGACATATTTAATTTGCGAAAAACATATTTTAAAAGCCTCTGTAGCCGATGTCCGGGCGCTCCTCTAAAAACAGACGTTTTCCGGTGCACCACCATATCTCTGGCCTGGGATTATCTGCCAACCGCAGAAAACCAAAACAATTTTTTTATTTTGGACCAAAATGACGGCTTCTCAAACACAAAATCAATTTCATAGCCCCGAATTTAGGCGCCAAATTTATTTATTAAAAAAATAACATTTATCACATAACAAATAATCTTGGATTAATTGCTAAAAAATACATCTGAAAAGCTTGTGCCGAAATTCGGTTCAATAGTTTTTCGAGAAATTCATTGATCCACCGCCTTCCCAGTGTCCACTGTTTTGTGAAAAAGGCGTTTAAATTTTTAAGAAACCCACCTCTCCTCAAAGCAGCTGGTTTGGAGGGTAGGGGGCTGAAGCTTTAGTTTGCAAAAAATATGTTCCAGAAACATCAATATGTCTTAAATAGACTTTAATTTTGGGAGGGGAGTCAGGGAGGAGCTATGTCCCCCTCAGCCCTCGCTGTTATGTTATTCGATCTAAATGGTATTAAGTAACATTGTTAGTTGTGTAAGTTGCAAAAAAAAGTAATGCTTTTTATTAATTACTTGTGAAAGCATATTTTTTTATTTGTTGACTAGTGTAATGATTAAAATGACCTTGTTGTCTTATATTCGATAATTTTAATGCTAAAAATTTACCGTCACGCCTTTAACACTGGTGAAAAATTCGACATTTTGCTTTGACCGCTTAATTCCTTCATCATTTTTGTACAAAAATGGTTTACTTTATTTCAATCGATATCTTGGACCGTTTTTCATAAAATCACATTCACATACTGGACATATTTTGTAAGTAATAAAAAAATCAATTTTTTTAAAATATAATAAAATTTTGAAAAATTGTTTTAAACCGTATTGTAAAGTTAAAGGGGCTCAAAAACGGTTTAACGTTTTTAATGGTCTTGCAGTTGTCTTGCGGCAACGCAATAAACAAAGCAGTATCCGTTTTTAATAATTTTACCACATTTTTATAATTTTATGAAAAAAAAAAAATGAAACGCTGGTATGTCAGGACTTAAAATACGATTTTATGAAAAAATCTCTACCTTTTTGTACAAAAATGATGAAGGAATTAAACAGCCAAAGCAAAATGTCGGTTTTGTGACCTGTGTTAGAAATGCATACATTAAATGAAAAAAATCGTCGCACCCTGTATAATTCCGACTTACTGAACAGCTGTTTACCTATGGAAAGAAGCATTACTATGAGGTTATTTGATAACCCAAATATCATTGGTACTGTGGCATCAGTTCAAAAGTTATAATTGAGATAATTTTTCTATATCAACTTTGAAGGTGAATATCTTCCTAACGAAGCGCGATAGAACTTTTTTTATATGAAGTACATTATTTTGACCAACTGTATTACCCCTATCATTTTTGACCTCCCCTTTTTGAACACCCTGTATACATGCAATGTCAAAATCTTGGCAAAATCATGTATGTTTATCATAATAAATTTATTTAGATATTTAGCGCTTATACTTCACTCAGTAAATAAAAAATAGGTGAATAAAACAAAACACAATTATTTTATATTATTTATTATGCTCATCCAATATTAATATTATCATGACTGTAGCATACTTTTTTAAAAAGTGGTAATAAAACTGTTTCTGCTGTTTGCTTTCTCGATCAAAAGTTGAAGTTTCTGGAAGCAGAGACTGCAGGGACTGTCTACAGCTGGTGTATCTGGGTTAACTGGTGCTGATGGTCTCTCAACTTGACCACCGGGTAAAGAAGCCAAAACTTCTTCTAGAAGAGCTCTTACATATTTAACACAGCTTGGAGTAGCTTCGTCGGCGATTTGACCAGGCAAGTGGCTGATCTCAGGAAGGTCAAAGTCAATTTGTCCGGGCAAGTGGCTGATTTCTACTTCACTGTTCCAGTCAATTTGTCCAGGCAGGTGGCTGATTTCTACTTCATTGTTCCAGTCAATTTGTCCGGGCAAGTGGCTGATTTCTACGCCACTGGGTAAGTCAATTTGTCCAGGCAAGTGGCTGATTTCTACGTCACTATTCCAGTCAATTTGTCCAGGCAAGTGGCTGATTTCTACGCCACTGGGTAAGTCAATTTGTCCGGGCAAGTGGCTGATCTCTACGCCATTGGGCACATCAATTTGTCCAGGTAAATGGCTGATCTCGACTTGTCCAGGTAGATTGCTGATTTCAACTTGACCAGGTAGATTACTGATTTCGACTTGTCCAGGTAGATTGCTGATTTCAACTTGACCAGGTAGATTGCTGATTTCGACTTGTCCAGGTAGATTGCTAATCTGAATATTTGGAAGCGCAAGAGCTAAAACATAAAAAATTCGTATAAGTTTTAGGTGCGGAAGAGAGACTTTGCACATGTATTAGGAACAACAATTTTTTTTATAAGTGTTTTAGAAAAGTAGAAACATATATTTATTTTTGTTTTAATATTTCTTAACGTCAGGTAGTACTTTTTTGTTAGTTTTGAGGTTTATTTGTTGTTACTGTAATATTCAATTACATTTTTAACGTGAGACTGCCAGGGCAAGTTCAACTTTGCGCACCCGAACAGGTGCGCAAAGTAGCTACTTTGGCACGCGACTAAATAAAAATAACTAACCATTTTTTGAGTATAGCGGTAACAGATAATTTTTTTCTTATTATAATATACAGGGTCAAATTAAGTATATATCTGCTATTAGTAACGTAATGGTGTAATTTAGCAAACTAGTATCTTTTCTTACGCCACAAAAATCAAGTGACAGATGTGTTTTGAGGTTTGACAGTAAGCAGTAGGATAGCATTTTGGTAAGTCAAGCACCCTGTATATTTTTCTTACATTATCTTTTAAAATGCTTTAGAAAAATAGCATGAATGATTACATTATCCACCGCATTTGCCATATATATGTCCCTCCGACTTTTGGCTGTTTTAACCTACAAAAGTTTACACACGATTCTTATCGGATAAAGAGGTATTAACAGTCCTGGAATTGTGGCGAATAAGTGAAGAGAAGGAAGCCTTTCTGTGAGTGAAGGATCATTAATGAGGCGAACAGCTCTTCTTTAAATGGAATCAAGGTTGGTGCCCTAGATATGAGAACAATATGTCAAGGGAGTACGGATTTAGGACATATACAAAGTTTATAAATTAGAAGGACAAAAATACTTTTGGTTCGAAAGAGAAATTCAAGCTTTTGGAAGCTGCCGTGGGTATAGATAGTATACAATGTTTTTATGCCAGTTAAGGATTGATATTTAGTAATTATAGATCTCTGTTATCTTACCTTGTGCAAAAGCAACTGCCAAAACAAATAAGACCTTCATGTTATTGTTGTTGTTTCACAATTTGAGAAACTGATGCTGCTACCGGCTATTTCCAAGCAATTTATACAGAATTTTTGACTGTTCCGTAACGTCATCATTTAAAATTTGATAAGAATTTTTGGAAAATATTTTTACAAGTCTATTTATTGCACCCTAATTTGAGCCTGATAAAAAAATAAGGTTTAACAATAAATGCACTAAAGTAGATTAGTAATTAAAGTAATAAAACTTTATTGATTAGTTGGTTTAGGCTCCTTTAATTAAAATCAGCCTCTGTTTGTTTGGATGTCTTATAATTTTATTGCAAATCATGCTATAAAATAACTATTGTTTTATTGGATTTTAATAATATTTTTGTATTGTTTTTTGTGTCCACTATAATGTGCGTATTTTTATATAAGCTTAATTTATTACCTTACACCAAAAACAATTATAGTTTTACTATAGACTCCCAGAACAATGCTAAATTTTTGGTCATCGGCTTGGACGCTGGCTTGGCTGAATTTATGAAGCGGCAAATTATACGTACTGGGTAGCTTTCCCGTGACGGATATTTTTGTGCGTCACGCTCCAGGGCTTGAAGCTCTTGAACTGCTCTAAAAAGTTAGTCACTGGAACGCATCCTTAGACAAGGAAGAGAGATACTTTAAGAAATTTTAAAATTTCGTTGTTTTTAACCTTTCTTGGCTTTATAATAATAATTTCTTTTAAATATCTAATTCCATTTTAAATAAATAATTTTAAAAATCCAATACCTTAACCATAAAAAACATGTTTGAAGCACAAAAACCAAAAGAGGGGTTGGTGCATGAGGAGCAAGGGGAAAGAAAAACGGAGTAGTTCAGGTGGATAACACTTCCCGTCACTGGAACGCCATAAAGTAGAACGAAATGCTCCTGAGCTACTCAGGGAGCGCTCTATTTGCGTCACTGGAAAGCCACTCTGTTTAAGTCTGTATGTAGCATTGTTCTGGGTGTCTATTGTAAATCTACAGTTGTCTTTGCTTACAACCATACGTTTTTAGTAGGGCTGGCAACCGAAACCAGTTTTTCAGTTAACCGGTTAACCGCCAAAACCGAAAACCGGTATTCGAAAACCGGTTTCGAATACCGGTTAACCGGTTTTCGAATATCCGGTTTCAAATCATCGGTTTTTAAAAAAGCGGTTTTCAAATACCGGTTTTTCGGATAATCGGTTTTCGAATACCGGTTTTTGATAATCAGACCAAAATCGAAAAGCGGTTCTTCGAATATCAATTAATAGGTTTTTGGTTGATTGAGGTTTATATCTAAAAAAAAGAAAAACCGTTCATTTTGTAAAATCGTATATTGGTTGACAAGTATATACAATTCATTTAATCTTAGACAGGCAAATAACCAGAAAACGGCGCATTTTAGAAGAAAATGTTTCTAGTAAGGAATAAAGGAGACAAATTTAATGGTCATTATAAAATAAAAACTACAACTTACTATAATAATACACTAAATTAAAATTTAAAAATCACCACTTTTCCTTTTCTGTTTTTTTATTAACCAATAAACCAAGAAAAACGCCAAAAATAGAATACCAATTTTAAATAAAGAGGAAAAAATAAATTATGTATGTATGTATGGCATTTTTACATAACCTTTTATAATCTTGCATTTTATTAACAGGGATGTTATATTGTTATTCTTATTTATATTTAACAAATTTCTTTTGAAGAATATTCTAGGATGAATATTGATTATCACTTAACACCACAGCTCATGGGCAAATCCGTAATGAACGCAAAAACGATTAATAGAGAATAATTTCTTTCCGATTTTCTGTTAACTGTGGCTTAGAAAAGCCTTTTTCCTTTTGAGAACCGTTTTCGGTTTTCGGTTTTAAAGACCGTTTTCGGTTTTCAGTTTTAAAAACCGTTTTCGGTGTATCGGTTTTGAAAACCGTTTTCGGTTTTTCGGTTTTAAAACCGGTTTCAGTTTTTCGGTATTAAAAACCGGTTTTTAATACCGGTTTTAAAACCGGTTTTAAATATTCGGTTAACCGGTTTTAACCGAAACCGGTTTTTGCCAGCCCTAGTTTTTAGACAAGATTTTCTAATATGTAAACGGAAATAGTATATTACGTTGCAAGTGTGGAAAGTAACAAATTTCACACGAAAGGGAATATTGTTGCACGAGGCGTCAAACGAGTGCGACAAACCCATGAGTGTAAAAAGTCATTTTCATACAAGTAATGTACAGGGTGGCGCCTTTTCGTTGACCTTGCAGGGTATAGCGAAATCTCGATTTCAATTTTTAAAATAAATTCAATGGTAAAAGCAGATCATGGCCAACTTGATTCGTTTTGGAGATACCGAGTGTTTTTCAAATTTTGTAAATTTGGCGAGGCACTTGTAACTCGCTTGGTATTAGAGATAGAGAAAAAATGTAAAAAGGCAAAGTCGGTCTATATAGGGTCGCGACATTCGGCCATATTACTTTGACGTGTTATAACGTCACATCTTCCATATTTCGGCCATGTTGTTCAGTGCCGGAGATATACAGTTTATTGAATTATTAGAACAACCGTTTACACAACAGTTTTTAATTATTATTAAGTTGTACATTCTTTTACTTTAAATAAAAAAACATTTGAAATTACATCTTTCAACAAATATCCCTTTCAAAACAATGCAAAATGAAATGCGCAAATTCTAGACGCCACTGGATTGATCATCAGCTTTGATTTTACCCAGTCTTGCCAACTTTTCTCCGTGGAGTGCCCTTCCTTGCGTCCCCAACTTCGAACCGCCTAAAAGTTGAGGATGTGTCGCAACCTTATAAATATAAATTAACCTTGGCGTACCTACATTTTTTACATTGACTTTTATTTTAAAGTTATAACACAAAGTTGGGTTTTTTAAATGGAACACCCTGTTTATTTAATCACCAATATTAGGTTCTCCTTAAAAGCTATAAGAAATACCACATTTAATATATCTATTCTTAATAGTTTCGGAAATATGGTCATTTCTTATGGATAATATTAAATTCTACAGCAAAAATCACCTTTGTTATTTATTCTTTAATTAGATAGGGATTTGACTATGCCGAAAAATGGTTTTTGTTTATTTACGCAAAAACTGCGTGCAAAATAGTTTTATCAATTTGTTTACTAATCATGTGTCAAAATAAAAGCATTTTTTTTTATATTTGAACAATCCACCATGGCTAAAAACCTAAATACTAACGTACTGTGGGTGTCTTAAGCGAGTTCTTAAATTAAAATTAAGTTAAAAATAAAAATAAAAATTAACTAATATTTCGAAAAAAATTATAAAATTTTTAAGCTTTTTAGTTGTGCAAACTCTGAAAATGACATTTGTGTAATGAGTGACATAAGTAACTGGTGTATTTATTATTTGTAAGACAAAAAAGATGATAAGCTAGTTGATTTTTAGTTTTCCTGAAGATACTTCAGTGGTAAATAAAAAAGATTAAGTGGTAGATCAACTCATACGAAAGTATGAGATGAATTTCGCCTTTTCAAGAGTGTTATTTTTTAACTTTTGAATAAAGATATATTTATTTATTTATTTATTTATATAAAACTTTTTGCAATCCCTAAATAAATAATTATCTTGATGAAAGGAGCTACAACTTGACCAAAGAATAATTAAAGTAGGTAGAAAAACCAAAAAGGTATTTAAGGTTCAATTTGAGAAAAATTTTGTTTGTCCGGTCTTTTTGTCCAGGAGTGCTTTTTGTGTGCATTATTCTATAATTAACTCCATTTTACACCATTTGCCAGTTACAACGTTGTTCGAGCGGACTCTTTTTAGGATTGGAGTAAGAAATTGTGTCTAATAAATCATTAAAGAAAAACATAACGTTATTGGTTAAGACCGCTAATTTTATTATGTGCATGGAAAATTTATTTGCGTTTAATAACTAAATTGCGTTTGTCATCTTGGGGGGCAACTTACGATGGCTGTAGCTTGGAGCGGGAGCATTTTAGAACACATTTTTATAGAAAAAAGTACCATTTTGACTTTGAAAATCCTCCCTTAAATATTTGTAGAGATTTTTGAAAAAACCAAATCACATGACTAAACAATATCACAATAAATCAGTAAGATTTTTATTAAAAAAATAAATTTTAAAAAATGCTGCTTGTTAAAGGCCAATTTCTAAAAAATCCTCTGCTCTAACTTAAGGATTTTTTTCGTAAATAATTTAGTTTTTTTTATCTTTGGACAAACCACGAAGGCTTAAAGCCTAAATACTAACGTACCGTGGGTTTCTTAAGCGAGGTAAGAGGGAGTTTGTTGACACGGGACTTAAATACTTGAAGATTTGGGGGGAAGACCTCCGCGGGCAGCAGGGTTCACAATCTAGATACTCTAACGAACAAAGTGAGAAGTTCGGGGCCTGTCCAGTTGGACCGTATAGGGATGCATACGCGCGGAACCACGAGTTTCTCTGTTGGGAACCGTGAGTGAAGGAACTATACTGGACAATTCTTCAGAGCAGAAGCCATGGAAGTATCTGTAAAAAGCGATAAATCCCCCACAGCCCGACGATGGGCAAGAGAGGGAAGTCTTTCTGTAAGTGAAGGATCATTAATGAGACGAATAGCTCTTCTTTGAATAGAATCAAGAATGCTTAGGGTTGTAGGGGATGACATGCCTCAGATATGGGAACAATATTCCAAGGGAAGTCGTATTTGGGACACATACAAAGTGTATAAATTAGAAGAGGAAAAATACTTTTTGGCTCGAAAGAGAAATCCAAGCCTTTTTGAAGCTGCCGTGGCTATAGATACAATGTGTTTATGCCAGTTAAGGTTACTTTCAGGTGTGACGCCCACAAGATTGAAGGTGTCTTTGCTCTGTAAAACTTGGCCGCTCATAAATAGAGGATGAGTATTTGATGACTCTTTTCGCGACAAGGAACATGATTGTGTTTTGGAAGCATTAAAATGGACGAGATTTTTGGCGCCTCAATCCAATATTAAATTAAGATCCTGCGAAAGAGATATCTGCATCGCTGTGCGTTTGTTTTCCAAATCAGGTTTAGTAATGGGTTTAGGAACCTGATAACTGGAGTGAAGGGTACTATCGTCGGCGAAACTATGAATGGAATTAGTTGTGGACGAGGGAAGGTCGTTGATGTGAAGAAGAAACAATGCTGGTGCCAGAACTGAGCCCTGAGGGACTCCAGCCTTTACTTGGTGAAAGCTTGAAGAATGGCCATCCACAATAACTAGTTAAACAAATTATGGTATAATAAGTTTACAGCTTTTAGAAAAATAATCGGTTGATTAAAATATGCCTTAAAAACAAGTATATTTATTAAAAAATCATAAAAGGTTTATTAAACTTTGTTTATTCTTAGCTTTAGATTATATAAAACAAATTGTATAGGTAGCTTAAGAGCTTTTTAGTTAGATAGGACATAATTATTCGAGCCAGACAAATATTGTAAAATTAAAATTATTGAATGGAAAAAATACGTAGCACAAAAGTATAATAAATTAAAATGACCAATAAATATTTTAACAAAATTATAGTGTTGTGGTTTATTTCTTTTATTGCAAATTCTATTTTTAATTTAATAATATAAGTATATGATATTTTATGGTGTCATAAATCTGCATACAACTAGAATGGATTATTTTTGTGACGTACATGGTTCTAATCCGCACTTTTTATTTAGGCATTGGCTAAACAACCGCCGGCGGTTTTGCTAAATTATAAAAAGAAAACCACTGATAATGTTAATTAATTTGTTATTTACCGGCGTTTTTTACGTATTTATCGCTTATAAAAACTATTAATGCATCCAAAACACCTTCATGTTCCTTGTCGCGAAAAAAATCATCAAACACTCATCCTTTGCCAGGGTGGCCAGGTTTTTCAGAGCGGGGACACATTTAACCTTGTGGGCTTCACATTTGAGAATAACTCTAACTGGCATAAACACATTGTATCTATAGCCACCGCGGCTTCAAAAAAGCTTGGATTTTTATTTCGAGCCAAAAAGTATTTTTCTCCTTCCAATTTATACACTTTGTATGTGTCCCAAATTCGACCCTCTCTGGAATACTGTTCTCATGTCTGGGGAATGGCATCCCCTACAACCATCAGCATTCTTGATGCCATTCAAAGAAGGGCTGTTCGTCTTATTAATGATCCTTTACTTACTCAAAGACTCCCTTCCCTTGCCCATCGTCGAGCTGTGGGAGATCTATCGCTCTTCTATAGATACTTTTACGGCTTCTGCTCCGACGAATTATCCAGTATAGTCCCTCCTTTTGCAGCTTCTAATAGAGAAACTCGTGGTGGTGCGCTTATGCATCCCTATACAGTTCAATTGGACAGGCCCCGAACTTTCCATTTCGTTCGTTCTTTTATCCCTAGAGTTTCTAGAATGTGGAACCTACTGCCAGCGGAGGTCTTTCCTTTCCCCCAAATCTTCAAGTTTTTAAGTCCCGTGTTAACAAACTTCCTCTTACCCTGCTTAAGACACCCTCGGTACGTTAGTATTTAGGCTTTCAGCCTTCGTGGATTGTCCAAAGATAAAAAAAATAAAAACCGCCGACTAATAGTTAAAGTTAAACTTTAATAATTATTTGTTTTATTGTTTAATATTATTTTTAATATTGATCAACAAATAAAAATTAAACTGGCAGACACGTTTGACCCCTACGAAGATTTTGTCGAAACTCTTCATAAGTTAAAAAAAAATGTACCATCGTGCCAAAAAAAAAACCTGGGACAACGAAATCAAGTTTTTCTCTTGGTCTATTGGAATATTATGTTTTGATGTTGTCAAAGCAATGAAATTTTGTGACAGCCACGCAAAGAAATAGTTATTTACATTACAAGATGCGAAAGTTTACTTTTTGGTGTGAGGTGGTTAGTTCTGGTTATCTCCGAACACTTGAAAGGCCTTTCGCACCGTGTAATGTATTATATTTTTTCTGCTTCTGCTCTATGTATCGCATAATTTAATAATCATTAACATCATGTTTTAATAGAAATATCAGAGATTTTGAAATTTTACCAGTTAAAAATTAATCCATAGCAACACATTTATTGTTGACATTGTCTGTCATCAGCACTTGTCAGATATTGAATTATTGTTAATTTAGTATAAATCCATTTTATAACCAAATAAAATATGTCTGGTTGGACAAACTTTAAAATTCTCTGGAAAAGGATAAAAGTTACAAGATAAATAATAAAATTCATAAACACGGCTTTTTATTGAATCATATTACCGACATTTAAAAAATATTCAAGTTTTCCCATAGCTACAGGGTTATAAGTGTTGTCACGTTAGTCACAGGTTCCGAGTTCGAATTTCGGATAGGAAACTAACTTTTGATTTATATTTTTTTCTGATAATTTTTTATATTTTTTTTATTTTTTATTGCTCATAATTGAATTTTCACTTGTAATAGCACTAGTGCTATAATTTAACCACGTGTGGTATTCGGTAAGAAAATTTCACACCAAGTTTGTGTTAAATAATATTTTTTAAATTAATATTTGTAACTTTGACACGAGCTTTAAAATTTTACTATAAAATAAATATTTTCCATTTTACCAATTGTAATTGCAAATATATGTAATTTTAGAGCTTATCATTGTTTATTCTTTTATATTATATATACCTTATATTACTACAGTTGGTAAAAATGGTTTATTTTAATTTTTTAAGACCCAAACCTTGCTTTCGTTTGCTCTTCACTTATGTCTAGTATTTTCAGTCTTATGATATTATTTTACTAACTGTAGTTGTATAAAATTGTCATTTAGGGTCTTAAAACCTTACATTATTTTATATTATGTTATGTCTGAAATACTACAACTGGTACAAAATAACATTTTCTTTAATTATGTATGTGAATGACAGACATGACGTTAAAACAAATTCAATGATTATGTCAAAAAATTTCGACTATAATTCGCCCCAGGGTATTCCAGACAGGAGAAAAAAATCCGATAAATACTTGTGTTGTCATGGTAATGCAACCAAAACTACACATTTGATTGGTCAAAAAACAGTGGTGTGGAATTTTCATTTTAATTTCAACATTGTATTTTGGCCCAAGGAGTCTGTGTTAGCATTTTGTGCAGACCTTTTAAAAACACCCTGCCATAAATTAATAAATTGAAAATAGTGGTAGCAAATACATTATTGTAAAGTTATTTTATGTTTTACCCATCTATTATTGATCTGTAATACCTTCGAAACGGAATATGTTATGGTAGCAATAATACCTGCTATCACACCTAGGGCATTATAAGCGGGCATTATGATAATGCCCGCTTATAATGCCCCAATGCGCTAATATGGAAATTTTATTGCTTATCCAATTTTATTTCTCTGACAGTAAAGATCAAGTTTATACAAAAATAATCTTTCTTTAAACAATACTAAAAATTAAACTTTATTTCCAAAATAAAAATTACAATTTTGAAATGTCCCGGAAAATGTAGCTGATCCCACTATAGAATGGTCGGTGTTTTTTGTGAAAGTAGCAGCGGTGGTAGCATTAACGCTATTTTGTATAGAAGAACAGTCCATTAATAAATTTTAATATTTGTTCTCCTTCCAAAACTTTAGACTTCTTCGGGACGTATCCTTTCGACTTAACTTTTAAAAAGATATGAAACGGTGGTATTGCGAAATGTCTATATTTTCATAGACTGTATTTTTCCGCCTAAAAATAATACAGTTTGTTAAACATATGTATTAAAATAAAATCAATAACTTACCAGTTCCTGAAAATATGCCATTAAAACGGTTTCGGTTATTTGAAGAATTGCATTCGCATCTTTCCAAATACCAAATATGCCATACTCCCGATCATACTGTTGCCTTGATTTAACTGGCAAAAGATTTTCGGTCGCTTTTATGGCCTTTTCTCTTATATTTTGTGGAATTTCTTCCATTTTGAGCAAATCGTTAAATAAAAATGCCAACTGACTAACTGATAGAAACATCAAAGTCAAATTTAACACCAGTGATTATCTACTTACGTATACAGGTACAGGTGCAACTTATTTTTTATATTGCGAATAAATAATGTAATTAGTCATTGAAAAACTCTTTTTGGGTAAAACATAAAGCATTATATGCACCACGGGCTTTACTGGACTATAATGCCCATCAGGTCGAAATCTTCGACCTTCAGGGCATTATAGTCCTAGTAACGCCCTTGATATATAAATAGCTATTATTAGTTAATTACACTGGATTATTTTGGTCAGATAAATATTTTATAATTAGGGTATTGTAAATGTTAAAAAATATATTAATTACATAAGCCTAAACTAACGTAAAATATGCATCCACCTTAATAAATTAAATCCCCCACAATAAAGCAATTTAATGATCCCAAATCGAATATTTGTGGGTTTTTTTAAGTCTAGCTTTGCCATCATTTTAATATTTAGTTTGTTTTTTATTTGCAAAAAAAAAACAAATATCTATAAGAGATAAGACATGTGAGGTCTTATAAAAGCCTGATATGTTGTTGTTCGTTTATTGACTGCTTCATCTTCAGTGTTTTAAAGATGAAACTTTTTGCTGTTGTTGCCATTGCCTTAGTGGCTCAAGGTAAGAATTATAATTGTTTGTTTTTCAAAAAGAAATTGTGCTTTATTATAATTAGATATTTTCGATTGATAAAAAAACACCCCTTAAGTACTTATCCATGGTATGAACCAATGCCATGTCGTTTTGTTGTTGTAACAATAGTTACTGACTCATTTAACTAATAAAATACTTTTTGTTATTATAACTAATAAACTGGATCAAAAAATCAAACATTTTTCAATACGACGAAAGAAAAATATTTGGAAAATTCAGTCCCTAATATTGCATAATTGTAATTATTGATTTTTTTATACAAAATCTTTTTTTTATCTTTAAACAAACCACGAAGGCTAAAAACCTAAATACTAACGTACCGTGGGAGTTTGTTGACACGGGACTTAAATACTTGAAGATTTGGAGGGCAAGGAAAGATCTCTGCGGGGAGCCGGTTCCACATTCTAGAAACTTAAGGGATAAAAGAACGAACAAAGTTCGGGGCCTGTTCAGTTGAAACGTATAGGGATGCATACTCGCGGAACCACGAGTTTCTCTGTTGGGAACCGTGAGTGGAGGAACTATACTGGACTATTCTTCAGAGCAGAAGCCATGAAAGTACCTATAAAAAGCGATAAATCCCCCACAGCCTGACGATGGGCAAGAGAGGAAAGCCTTTCTGTAAGTAAAGGATCAATTAATAAGACGAATAGCTGTTCTTTGAATAGAATCAAGAATGCCTAGGGTTGTGGGGGACGCCATACCCCAGATATGAGAACAATATTCCAAGGGAGGTCGGATTTGGGACACATATAAAGTGTATAAATTAGAAGCGGAAAAATACTTTTGGCTCGAAAAAGAAATCCAAGCTTTTTTGAAGCTGCCGTGGCTATAGATACAATGTGTTTATGCCAGTTAAGGTTACTTTCAAATGTGACGCCCACAAGATTGAAGGTGTCTTAGCTCTGTAAAACTTGGCCGCTCATAAATAGAGGATGAGTATTTAATGACTCTTTTCGCGACAAAGAACATGATTGTGTTTTGGATGCATTAAAATGGACGAGATTTTTAACGCCCCAATCCAATATTAAATTAAGATCTTGCGAAAGAGATATCTGCATCGCTCTGCGTTTGTTTTCCAAGTCAGGTTTAGTGATGGGTTTAGGAACCTGAAAACTGGAGTGAAGGGTACTATCGTCGGCGAAACTATGAAGGGAATTAGTTGTGGACGAGAGAAGGTTGTTGATGTGAAGAAGGAACAATGTTGGTGCCAGAACTGAGCTCTGTGGGACTCCATCATTTAATTAGTGAAAGCTTGAAGAATGGCCGTCCACAATAACTGATATACGTCGATCAGATAGATAACTAGAGAGCCAAGTACAGAGTTTAGTTGAAAGACCATAGGAGGGAAGCTTATTAAGAAGTCCGGCATGCCAGACCTGGTCAAAAGCTTTGGATATATCAAGAGCAACGATCTGGGACTCACCTAGAAACTCAAGAGACTTATTCCAGCAGTGTGATACGAAGGAAAGAAGATCTGCTGTAGATCTTTTGTGGCGAAATCCATTCTGCCTGTCATGCAAAATTTTGTGTTTTTCTAAGTACTTAAGAATTTGTGAATTAATTAATTTTTCCATTACTTTACAAAGAACTGAGAGAATTGAAATTGGTCTATAGTTAGATGGAAGAGAATTAGATCTCGAAATAAGCCAATCTTGAACCTTTGACCAATTTATATTCTTGATGGAAATTAAATTACCTACAAAAAAAGCTCTCCTAGTAAATTTCCGTAGAACGAGCCGTTTTCTTGTATTAACGCCTTAAACATTAATTTCTTTTTTAAATTTTGTCTCTAAGATTCTGGATTTTTTAAACGACCATAAATATTAAGATCTTTATAAAAAAAAATAGTATTCTGAAGGGAAATTTACAAAGAAAAGTATGAGATCCAATTATTTATGTATTTTTGCTTTCGTAATAAGAAACCGTGATAAGAATTTGGACATCAGGTAAGATTTCTTTCTTACGTTTAAAACTTAAAAATGCTGAAAGACGATAAAGAAAAATACAATTAAAAACATATTTTGTTTTCAGTTTCTTACGGCCAGTTTCACAATATTTGGTTAACACTAACCATAGGTTTGTTACCATAGAAACAACGAAATACCAAAATGAGATTGGTGTTGCCAAAATAGATAACCTAAAAGTGATGGTAATCATATATTGTGAAACTGGGCATTAGAGTTATTTCATTTAAAATAAAAACGGTATGACGTGGTAATATTTTCAGTTTTTTAAGATTAGAAAATAATTGTTACGTAATGGCCAAATTTTGATCACGGAATGTTGTTTAGCAGACAGAAGTGCATCAAAAACCATAATATCACATGCCAGGGTCCAATACCTTCTTTTAGAGTGGTAAAAGTAATTATATTAACCTATTTTTTAGCTTACTCCAGTGTTGTTATTCAAAAGATGGCGGCCTACCAGTCTTTACTGACTTGCGCCCAGATGAGCATGTAGATGTTGTAAATACGGCCGATTTACCTATTTTCACTGACTTAAACCCAGATGTGCATGTTGACATTGTCGATACCCCTGACAACATTGAAATCTCACATCTTCCTGGTGAAATTGGTCTTCCAAACCTTGTCCCTGAAGCTCAAGAGGATAATAATGAAGTTGAAGTTGAAGCCAAACCTGAAGTTGAAGCTAAACCAGAAGTTGAAGCAAAGCCGGAAGCTGAATCACAACCCGATGTTCCTACTGAATCACAACCCGATGCTCCAACTGAATCACAACCCGATGTTCCAGCTAAATCAGAAGTTGAAGCTGAACGTGAAGTTGAAGAAAAAGAACCTTCCAAACCAGTTGAAGAACCAAAAGGCGTTTGCGACGCTTGCTTTGAACACATCGCTGATTTAATTCACGCTCTTGAAAACTCTTTTTAAAATTTGTTTAGTAATTTTTTTGTAAAATTATTAATATTCAATAAAAAAATTGTATTACAAATTTGTGCTTTAATTTTATTTATTAAAGAAGTCTTGATAAAATAGTACTATTTTCATTAGCGATATACCGGGTGTTGCTCCGTCGAGCGGGACATAGGGAATCCCATGTAAATTTTGAAGTAGTCAAATATTGGCACCCCTAATTATTTTAGAATAAAATGCTATTAGGATTTATTGAAGAGCACAGTAAGTTCCACCCAAAATTAAAATTTGAGCATTTTTCAACCAACCAGTAAAGAGTAAACTGCTTAATACTTCTGCAACGTAGTATCTCATTATGCACCCTGTACTCTAGAAATCAATAATAAAAACACCATATCGATTTATCAGTGACAATTTAGAGCATAAATTTATAATATCATTGCCAAAACTGAATTATTTTATACGCGAATTTTAAAAAGAATCCTCGCATTTCATTTTAATTTACAACTAATTTCAACACATGCACTCACAGTTACGCAAGACAATAAAACAAATTTTTCTACATTTAGAAATCAATTTATGACAAAAATATCAGGATTTAATCAAATGCTCAAATATTCCTCCATTAACTGCCAGACAATAACCCAAAACTCATTTCTTACGTTGGCTAGTTGGTACATCGATATTCTGGCACATTCAGCGGAAAAAGCATTCCTTAGCTGGACTAAATTTTCATATTTTTTATTGGTAGCTTAGTTTTTAAATGTCCCCATAGAAAAAAATCGTTTGGCGAAAGATCACGTCGATTTTCTTCACATTGGCAATTATTGATTACTGTGCCTGTAGTTTCAAATTTTTTATCGTCCGTTCTATTGTCGATTTACTTGGTATTGGCCTATTGGGAAAATAGGGTGCAAACATGTCCGCTACTCTTCGATAACTATCTTCCTGGTAAAACCATTTTATAATAGTGATTTTTTCTTGATTTAAGTAGTTCATTATTTGAAAAATTATGTGCCATTGATCTGACAACTTGAGAGTAAGAGGTTAAATAATTTTTCTAGTATTTTATTATAAACTTCTAATAATACAAGGCGCGTAAGAAGATAGGAGATTCGTAACTTATTTTAGCATTTATCTCTTAGCTGGCGGACTGAGAAGAGCTGAAATTTGTACACTAGGTACAATTTTTCATGCTCTTTAAAAATCCTAATAATATTTTCTTCTCAAATAATTAGGGAGCCAATATTGGACCACTTCAAAATTTACATGGGATTCCCTATGTCCCGCTCGACGGACCAACACCCGGTATATGTTAAACAACAAAAAATGTTTTAGGACCTAAAATTTAGCAGCAGTTTTATGTTTAAAAATGTGGTGTATGAAAAATAAAAAACCAAAGTCTGTACAGGGTGATTCCTAAACTATACACATAAACTTGCTAAGGACAAACAATGACCAATAATAAAAAAAGGAAGCAAAATATTTTTAGTTAGGGATATAATCAATTATTTTAAATAAAAAGAAATTTGAATTCTAAGAACAAGTTATAAATATTAATGGAAAACAAGATGGTACACTATTTTTTTGTCAGAAATAATTTGGCATAATAATAATGTGCCATAATTTTAATTTAAATCGTGTAAAAACTATTAGTAGAGTTCTAATGGATATACCAAACGTCATAATAACTTATTTATTGGTTATTTTTACAAAAAAAACAGCTTTTTCTCTATAACTTTTATTCATTTTAACTATTTTTTAATAATTAATTCTAATTATCTTCCTAACTCATTTTTTTTCCGTACTTTCTTTATTATTTTTATTAGTCATTATTTGACCTTAGAAATAATGTTACATTTTTTATTAATACTATTTTCTTGGACTTCCATTGTCTTTTATTTTAACTGATACACGACGTTTCGAGTGGTATCTATCTCTAACCGTTTTCAAGTGATAACTATTTTGTTACAAGTTTGTGCGTATAGGTTAAGAATTATCCTGTAGTTATTAAAGCATTTTTAACACGCTTTTATTAGCTTGGGTTTTATGATACACCTTCTAATTTCAGACCTATTAGTTTATTACCTACTCTTTCTAAAATAATTGAAAAAATTGTCAAAAATAGAATGATTTCTTTTATTCAAAAACATAAGATTTTAAACTTAAAACAATTTGGATTTCAAAAAAATAAAAATACGAATGATGCAATATTTTCATTTCTCGAACATCTATACACATCATTAAATGAGGGTGATCTTTGCAGCTGCTATTTTTTGTGATTTGTCTAAAGCGTTTGATTGTGTAAATCATTCTATTCTTTTACGAAAACTTCAAATATATGGTTTTCGTGGTACGTCTTTAAATTGGTTCAAATCATATCTTTCAGAAAGATCACAAATTGTACAATTAAATAATATTAAATCAGAAAGTAAATTCATAAATTGTGGTGTTCCTCAAGGTTCTGTACTTCGACCGTTATTATTTTTGTTATATATAAATGATTTAGCTTTTATCGATATAAAAGGCCAATTTACTATGTTTGCTGATGACACCACTATTTTATGGAACAACAAAAATAAAAATGTATTATACGATTCAATTAATAATGATATTTTAAAAATTAAATCCTGGTGTGATTCTAATTTGCTTACTTTTAATATTAATAAAACTAATATCCTAACATTTAAATGTACTCTTAATAACATATATATGAATGATCAAATTGTTAAATATTCTTCATGTACTAAATTTCTAGGCCTTTTTGTCGATGTTAAACTAAATTTTAAAGATCATATAGAAAAACTATGTAATAAACTAGCATCTAATTGTTATGGTATTAGAATAATCTCTAAAGAATTAGAAGATTTTTCAGTTTTAAAATCTATTTATTTTTCTTTAATTGATTCTATCATAAGATATGGAATTTGTTTTTGGGGAAACTCGTATCAATATTTATTAAATTCAGTATTTGTATTACAAAAAGAGCAGTTAGATATATCTGCAAAGCAAAGACAAAAGATTCGTGTAAACCGTTGTTTAAGTCAAAGAAAATTTTAACTCTTACCTCTATTTATATTTTAGAAACAGTATGTTTAATTTTTAAAAAAATTGTTTAAAAAGTCCTAATAATTCTTTATATGATACTAGAAAAAATCTCAACTTCAACTTCCGAATCCAAATTCATCATTAACAAAAAAATCTTTAATTTATGACTCAAAAAAATTTATAATCATTTGCCCACTGATATTAAAAAAATTAAAATTTTTAAAAAATTTAAACTATCTGTTCAAAACTTGTTATTAAGTAAAGCGTATTATGTATTAAGAGAGTACTTTGATGATAATTTTAATTAGTCGTACCATTACATAAAGCATGTATCTTATTATTATTAATATTATTATTATTGTTAATATTTTAATTTTATTCTGCTTTGTCAAAAGATTATTCTTGGACAATAAAGCAATATATTATTATTATTATTATTATTATGTATGTATGTATGTATGTAACGGAATCTTTAAGCATAATTTTCACCAACTTCCAGCGATTCGATTTTTTTGAAACTTTGCACACGTATCAAGGACCCATGACAATACAATAATCTGCAAACAGTATTCCGTTATCCTGATTAGGATCGCTAGGATAAATAAATTCCTTTATAGATTTTCTGTAGGAGAGTAACAGAGAAAGAGCTAGTGCGCGATATGCGCATGCGTACAGTTTCGGACGTACTCTCAGCATAAGGCTGACAGAAACTTGTTCGGAGTAGTTGCGTTCTGAAACCCCATGCAACAGTGAAGCTTTAAATGAAATGATTAGATTACGAAATAGTTCGTGAAACATTTCAATATCACATGTCCGCAGAAAAATAATTGATATATCGAACTAAAAAATGAAAAATAAATAATAGTTTAAAAAAATACGCTTTTATATGCAACCGAACTAAAAATTAGAAAATAATTTTTCATTACAAAGAGTTTGTATTACAGTAATTAAAGGTCAAACAATGAATCATAATTATATACCTCAAAATAGAATTATAATAAAATTTAAGATAATAACAGAATAGTTCACTTCAGAATAAAAAGCGTGGGTGCATTTTACTATTTTTTTTTCATGACTTTTTCCCTCATAGATATTTACAAATGAAATAATTATAACATTTAATATATTAAGCACCCCACGCTTTTATTCTGAAGTGAATTATTCTGTTATTATCCTAAATTTCATTATAATAATTCTATTTTGAGGTATATAATTATGATTCATTGTTTGACCTTTTATTACTGTAATACAAACTCTTTGTAATGAAAAATTATTTTCTAATTTTTACTTCGGTTGCATATAAAAGCGTGTTTTTTAGTTTTTTTAAACTATTATTTATTTACTTTTTAATATAGTGCTTGGGCCATTAATGAAATGTACTGTATGGCAAGAACCCTTTTAAACCCTTTTTATTAGGGTTCCTGTTGACAAGTCAACCACGAATATTCATACCGCCATATATGGAAGCGGCGCGTTAACCCAGTCTGTCAATGTCAAATGTTTTGGGTATCGGACTGGGCGAACGCGTTACTTTTTTGTCGGACAAGTTTACTACATTGTTTTGTATGCAATTTTTAAACATTGTGCCAAAAGTCTTAAGGGTTACAGTCAGGAAACCATAAGTTTTTAACAAAATATTATTTGGCTTTCCTCAGAATAAAGATATTTAATAAATATTTTAAGAACCTTAAACTATTTATTAAAATATTGATTAAATATCTTTATTCTAAAGAAAAGCCAAATAATATTTTGTTTAAATTTATTTTCCCAGAAAACAAATAATTTGAAAAAAATGAAACCATAAGGCTTAAACACATATTTCGGGTATCTGGCTAGGCGGGTTTCGTGACTGTAACCCTTATAATTTTTGGCAAAATTGCATGTAAAACATTGTGGTAAACTTTTCCGACAAAAAAAATGACGCATTCGCCCAGTCCGATACCCGAAACATTTGACATTCACAAGCTGGGTTAAAGCGCCGCTTCCATATATGGTGGTATGAATATTCGTAGTAGACTCGTCAAAAGAAAACCCTTTAAATTGGTTTTAAAAGGGTTCTTATCATGAAGTCCATTTTATTACTGGTGCAAGCACTAATACGTTTAAAAAAAGTGTTCTATATTTATTTTTTGTCTTTATGACATCACAAAGATTTGTATTAAGCCTAAATAATGTACCGTATGTGCCAGGTTTTGATGTGCTCAACCCATTCTTTCCCAGTGCCAGCAACGTTAGGTTAATATTAAAATATGCTGATATTGCATTTCACGGCACCTTTTAGACGCAGTAGTCACACTAAAGAGTTTTTACCAATAATTACCTCTATTTTTAGTAACAACAGAATTATTATAATTTATTTAAAAGATTTAGGTTTTAAGTTTTTTGTTTCAGCAGTTAAGGTATTTATTGATGTTTGTTATTTGTTTTCTTTAACCATTTTTCTATAAAATTGTCTTATTTTTCTTGGGAATAGGTTATCGGTTTATGAATAACAACTTTTTTTTACGACGTTTCGCACATTTTATTGTGCTTTTTCAAGCCTTGGAGATGTGGTACATTGTAATCACGACTTGTAATTTTAACGTTAAAATTAAAATAGTATTTTATAAAGAAAATTTTGTTTTATCTGGCCTTTAATCCCAAGAATATTAAATAATTAAACAATATACATACAGAAGGCAAAGAAAGAAAACCACATCTAAACAATATATCAAGCATGGGTGAAAATATGCATTTCTATCAAGACGTTATAACGGCTGCTGCCCTTTATTAATAAATTTTAAAATTGTGTCGCTATGTGTGTAATATATGTGTACTATAATTCATTTTTTGATCGTCCAAAAATTTTGTGTTTATGTTAAATTTTAACACTGACTGGATATGGAAATTTCTACTAATAAGTTCTGATGAAGGCCTCATACCGGAGAGCCGAAACGTTAAAATTAAAATAGTATTTTATAAAGAAAATTTTGTTTTATCCCAAGAATATTAAATAATTAAACCATATATATATATATATATATATTCATTATTTAAGTAAGCTTCAACTTGCCATATTATGTTTTTAAGGTGGTTTATTAAAAAAATAAAATATATAAAAAAACTTTATTCTGTACTTTTACATTTATTAGGTTTTATAACTCATCTTTTGCTGCTGGTGTGGTTAAAATTTGCAAAGTCTTGGCCAAATTTGCAATATCTTTTAGTTTACCCAGTTCAGAGAAATCCTTTGCCATGCTCGCCAACTTAGCCATCTTTTCCATTTCTAAAAACTGTTTTATTTGCTCTTGCTTTTTAAGGAGTTCCTCCAAACTTAAATTTTCCAAATTACTACTTTCGCTCTTTTCCCTTATTTTAACTTCTTTTTCCAGTCGTTTTTCATGATCATTTTCAATATGATTTTCACCCTTTTTCTTACAGTCTTCACACTTTACTTGACCTATTTTAGTAAAAGTTTTTACCAAAGTGTTTTTTACTTCTTCAAAGCTGTTTCCTAAATTGTTAACCTGTGTTTTCTGTACGTTTTCAGTGGTTCTCTTTTTCGTATCTTTTTACTCTTAGTCACACCTTCATCAAGTTTACTAATCCAACCTTCAACCTTGTCTCTTGTTATCGTCAGACCTTCTTTCATCCATTTATCCACAATGCCTTTGGCGATTCCTTTAATTTTTTGGTTCATATCTTCGCTTTCCGCTGCTTTGTTAGGATTGGTATTTGTTGAAGGGATACCATTTTGATTTGCATACACTAAAACTAAGAAACAATATTTATGTATAGTAAGAACATTTTAAAAGCGCAAATTCGGTTTCCTTTGAAAATAATACAAAAACATACAAAAGGCCGCCTGCAATCGGACTATTTTATACAAAGGCGCCGCTATCCTTTACAGCGACGCGCCGATACACTATGGGATAGAAATCCATTATTTTGGCCAAAGAGCAACTTTGAAATTTTAATGGTTTATGCTGTGTATTTCAAAGTAGATACTCCAAACGCGCAAAATTATAAAAGGATATGACGATTTCTATTGGGGTAATAAGAAACTTGAAAATGTATTTTAAGTAAACATAAATAAACAACATTTAATCTACTTAGTTTATTATTAGTCTTGTTTACTAAAAAAAGTAAAAGAGTTTAAATAATAAGAGCTATTTTTGTATTTCCGAAGCAGTCTCGCGAAGTCTCGCTACTTTTGTCAAAGATTTTTTTACCTTTTTCTTTATCAGTTTTTGTACTTACAATTGCCTTCCTACTTTTTGCTACTTATGAGTGTAAGGACAGATTGCATTTTTCAAAAAATCAAATATCACAAAAACGAATAAAATTAGACACTTAGTACTAAAAACAAACTTGAGTTATTTTTAAAGTAGAATCTAAAACCGTCATAAAATATAGGGTATTCCATTTAAAAAAATATAACTTTGATACGTCACACTTTTTGATACACCCTGTATAGACTAAAATAATTTTATACTGTGGTCTTATCCGACCTGTATATGTTCCAGTATTTACTTTTTTAAAAACCTCATGGTTATCCAGCTACAGACCGTGTCGAATATGGTGGACCACCCTGTATTTGTCTGATCAATACACCAGATTGATAAGAAGATTGGTGCGATCTGGTAGCTAAAGACTAAATTATTTTTTAGCCTTCTATACATTAAAACCGTTAAAAAATTTTTTTTATTTATTTATTTGATTTACAAGTAAATTAAGACTGTACTATACAGTGAGGAGAGAATTTTTGGTAAAACTTTGTCATTATTTTTTAGCAAAAACTTTAAGTAAAGATTAAAAGGGAAAGCTTTTAACAGTAATCAAATATTGTTTTGGACTTACCCAACGTTAGCAGAAGAAATAAAGTCACTGTATGTTCCACCATTTTTCAAAATAATACTAATCTAACTTTTCAATTTTATCAAGTGCAATAAAATTATTATCAATATTCTTATGCTTTACGATATTTGTTTAATTAATAAATAAGTATATTATAGATGGTTAGCTATAGGGTATTTTTTAAATATGTTTTGACTTATACATACAGGGTGTTGCAAAATAAAGGAGTTATTTAAATAGATAAAAAATAAAATACCAATGTTAATAATATGGTTTAAAAAGTATGAATATGCGGTTTGCCTTCAAAAGGTTTGAAGGTTTGCCTTCAAAATCCAATATTTATTTGCATGCAACACAAACGCGTCCTTATTTAATCAGGATTGGTATGCCGCCATTTTTGTATGCTTGCCGGCAATTCGCCTGCATGTAAAATTTATTGGCAATTAAGTGTTTAATTAGGGTTAACTTTTTAATGCGTATTAGATGTTGGCATAATATTGCCACCAATTGCCAATGCTTTACCATCAATGCCAATATGAAAATGTACATTGCCGGCAAATAGTGTTTGCTGAGTCCTTAATTAAAAGAAGTATAATTCTTTGACCGTCAACAGCACTAATATAACCCATTTTGTATCTTGATTGTTATGTTCCGGGAACATTTTCCCTAACCTAAAATAATATATCATCATTTACAGAAGCCAAATATCATTTATAGGTTGATGAAGCCCTAATACTCTCTCGCTACAAATTGATTTCTGCCGAAATTGAACTCTCGAACGGGATTTCCAAGTTTCTAAACTTTTATGAGAAATAATGATTCTTTATCCTTTTGCCTGTTGTCGTAAAATAAAAGGATTTATTTATTTAATAGGTGGACTATACAGGATGAAACTTGTAAATGTCTTCAATTTTATTTTTTTAACCTTAAATTTACTTTTATTATCCTTCCTTTTGTTTATCATTTTAAAGACAAAGCAATAGTTATTTACATTACAAGATGGGAAAGCTTACTTTTTGGTGTGAGGTGGTTAGTTCTGGTTAGTTCGGCTTCGCCTCGGCCATTTAAAACCTCCGAACACTTGAAAGGCCTTTCGCATCGTGTACTGTATTATATTTTTTCTGCTACTGTTCTATGTATCGCATTAATTTAATAATCATTAACATCATGTTTTAATAGAAATATCAGAGATTTTGAAATTTTACCTGTTAAAAATTAATCCATAGCAACACATTTATTGTTGACATTGTCTGTCATCAGCACTTGTCAGATATTGAATTATTGTTAATTTAGTATAAATCCATTCCCATTTTAAAATGTTAAATGAATATGAAAAATGGCATCCAAAAGGCAGCTGACCTTGCGTGTGCCTCACTTCTGCCAGACAAATCTAAAGAAAGGTACCATCAAACATATAAATCGTTTTCTGAATGGCTTGCTACAAAAAATGTGGGGCGGATTGACGAGAATGTGATAATGGCGTATTTTCAAGAAAAATCCGAGTCTTTATCACCACCAACCCTCTGGTCTGTATATTCCATGCTCAAGCTAACAATTTCCTAAACAAAAATCAAGATATTTCGGAGTTCAAGAAACTAGTAGCTTTTATTAAAAGGAAAAACGATGGTTATAAGGCAAAAAAGTCAAAATTTTTTAAAAAGAAGAAATCATAAAGTTTTTACTTAACGCGCCTGATCAAAGTTACTTAGCAATGAAAGTAATAGCCATTATGGGAGTGGCTGGGGCATGCCGGACAGAGAAATATACAGGATGAAGCTAAGTGATGTAGAAATAAGAAATGACGTGGCTATAGTAAAAATAGTGGAGTCTAAAAATATAGTTAAAAGAAACTTTGTAGTAACCAACGATGAAGGCTCAGTTCCTTATGTCAGATTTCTACAGGAATATATTAAGCTGAGACCAAGGAATGCTCTAGATGAGCGCTTATTGTATCGTTATGAAAGAGGTAAATGTGTTAATCAAGTAATTGGAAAGCACACTATTTCAAATGTACCTAAAGAAATTGCAAAGTTTTTGAAGCTTGAAGACATCAGTAGATACACTGGCCATACTTTTAGAAAAACGTCAACTACGTTCCTTGCCAATGCTTCGGATGTCGATATTTTGGACTTAAAAAGGCATGGAGGTTGGAAGTCTTCTTCTGTTGCGGAGGGATATATTGCTGAATCCTATAGTAAAAGGTGGAAATTTCAAAGAAGATTTTATACGAAATTCCTACCAGTATTTTCTCTAATGAAGTAACAGTGAAAAATATAAATATTAACGTAGTTAAAGGTGATAACGATACCCCAACAACAAATTTAAAAACTGTTAATTCAAGTATTATTCCTCCAATTTCTTTTGCTAATTGCTCAAATTGCACAATTACTTTTAATGTCAATACCTAACCTAGTTTTTTAAAATATTTTGTCATAAATTAGTTAGTTTTTATAAATAAATCCTAATATTTCCCACAAGCATATTTTCTTTTTTTTTTACTCTTACTTTTTTGTCCAGGCGCTGAAAATATTACTTTCGTAGCTAGCAACGCTTAGCAACCAGGTAACACGAAGGTTCTCTTTCGTTATCATTCGCGTTGCTAGGACCACAAAGTTTTCTTATTTATACAGTAGTAGAAAAATGCTTTTTTCTTGGTGTTCTATCACTGCTTTTTTTTATACCATAGTTATGGTTGCAGTTTTTAATTAAATCTATATTTTGGGTTCATAAAATAATCCTTATTTTCATATTCAACAAGACATAATAAGGAGACCAGGGCCCAGTTTACAATTATTGCATTTACTTGATAGCAATATACAGAATGTTCCTTAAATAATGGTTCAAAATTCAACTGGAGAATTGTGAAGTTAAAGTTTAAAATTTAAATGGAGAAATATGTAGTTAGAATATTAAGATTTAACTAAACTTATCTTAGTACAAAAGTTAATTTTAACTAAAATACAGGATGTCAAAGTTTAAAAAATATTTTTTAAATGATTTCGATAATATTTGATACGTTTTGAATGTTGTGATAAAACTCGGTATCTAGAGGTTTTCTTAACATGAGCTATACAGCTTTAAATTTTTTAAAATGTCTTAAGTTTTTTATGCTACTCTGTACGTACCATCTAAGTAAACCAGTAAATTCTCCTATGCTTTCCACTCAAAAAAGGTTTATTTTGCAAAAATCGCTCTAAGCCACCATTTTTAAGATTTGTGCATTTAAGTGCAACCAAAAAGTATATCGATGAATACATTAAATCTTTCGTTTATGATGAGGCAGTTAAAAGTTATGGCTAATACGCTGTTTTTAAGGACATTTTTGGTTTGCACCACAGCCTTCTTAAACTCTGAGCCGTGAAGTAAGAAAGGCAACGTTGCAAACAACACTGTACAGTAGGAATATTGAAATGAGTTCCTAATAGATTACACGCTAAATATAATTAATTTTTTAAGTGTTTTAAACAAAATATAGGTATTAATTTTTTTGTTATTTTAGACAACATATATATAGGTCCTTAGGATATTGCTTGGGGTAAATAATTGTTTTTGGTGCACTATACACACTATTGATATAAAATAAAACCAATTTTTTAAAAACACTCTTAGTTAATTAGTAGCCCGTAAAATATATTTGTCCATTTACCGTATAGGTACTACTTATACTTTTAATAAAAAAACACTTATCCGGTCAATAGCGCACAACCAGGCTTTCCTAATTTCATCGTTTATGGGGAAATAAAATGTTGTTTGATAACCCCTGTTTTAATATAACTTGGGTAATTCGTTTTGCAGCCCGAAACGCAACACGTTCGTGCCATAATGTATGCCGTACGCACCAACTATACGCGCACATTTAAACGTAAAAACAACGATTGACATATTGCCACTGGTCCTAACAATTAATTACTTATTTTTTCTTTATATAATAAATACACGCTACGATTTAACTTTTAAAAACAGAAAAACCTTTTAAGCAATCGTTTAAACTTGTTTCTGTTTACTTCTAAACATTACTTGACATTCCTACTGTGCTGTGTTGCCAGATTTCTCCTTCACGGCTTAGAATTTAAGAAGGCTGTGTTTGCACCATATAACTTAAACGCAAATATTTAAAAAACAGTTGCTCAAAGCGAGAGAAAGCATAGGTGACTTCTTTTACTCGGAGAAGCACAAAAAGTTGCGACGTGCGGCGCACAGACGATTAATATTATTGCGCAAAAGTTCATTTCAAAATTCATATTGTACAATATTATTGACCGTTTGTGGTTTATATTGAGAGCTTGTACAATATATTGTGTGAATCAAGAACAGTTGGATTTTTATTGTGCAATAGTGATTTATTGTGCCGTGTGTGGGTAATATTGCACAATTATTTCAGTTCTAAAATACGAAAGAGTATTTGTTTTACAAACATAATTACACAAATGGCCAGGTTTATGTACCAGTTGTGTTCAACTGAACCATAACTTATGTTACAATAATTGTAAAACTGGGTCGAACAGTCTCAATAAAATGACATTTTTTGAAGACTGTTTCAAATAGCAATATAAATAAAGAGTATTTCGTTTTTAGTCAATAGTTAAATAACCAAAATATGTAGAATTAAATACATAATGTTTTCTTTTTTATTCTAGGCCTCGGTACGCAAGGATTTCTTTGGAAGAGTAATCGAAACTGCTACATCATCACCAGGTAAATATGGTTTTTGTAATTAAATATTTAAATATTTGGTGGTAAAATTAATCATTTTAAATATTTATGTTTTACCCATCTATTATTGATCTGTAATACCTTAGAAACGGAATATGTTATGGTAGCAATAATACCTGCTATCACACCTAGGGCATTATAAGCGGGCATTATGATAATGCCCGCTTATAATGCCCTAATGCGCTAATATGGAAATTTTATTGCTTATCCAATTTTATTTCTCTCACAATAAAGATCAAGTTTATACAAAAAATCAATAACTTACCAGTTCCTGAAAATATGCCATTAAAACGGTTTCGGTTATTTGAAGAATTGCGTTCGCATCTTTCCAAATACCAAATATGCCATACTCCCGATTATACTGTTGCCTTGATTTAACTGGCAAAAGATTTTCGGTCGCTTTTATGGCCTTTTCTCTTATATTTTGTGGGATTTCTTCCATTTTGAGCAAATCGTTAAATAAAAAATGCCAACTGACTAACTGATAGAAACATCAAAGTCAAACTTAACACCAGTCATTATCTACTTACGTATACAGGTACAGGTGCAACTTATTTTTTATATTGCGAATAAATAATGTAATTAGTCATTGAAAAACTCTTTTTGGGTAAAACATAAAGCATTGTATGTACCACTGGCTGTACTGGACTATAATGCCCATCAGGTCGAAATCTAGCCCTCGGGCCAGAGGCCCTCGGCTTATTTCGACCTTCAGGGCATTATAGTCCTAGTAACGCCCTTGATACATAAATAGCTATCATGCCCAGTTTTAAAATCGCCAGTTCAGTTATGGTATATTGCTGTCACTTTTAGCGTTTACTTGATAATATTATATTTTAATTGGACATGTTCAAATACCCTTTAAGTCCAACTGAACCAAAGTTTAAACTGCTCTAGTAAAACTGTGCATTTCAATCTTACTTATCAGAATATAGATTTTGTACACACTACTACACTAACTTGATGCTTTCCATTGACTTTCTGCGAGTTGAACACTAGCAAGTTGAGATTCGACAAGAAATCCGGCATTGAGTTTATGTTTTAAAGTGACACGACGCGTATAATATACAATGTGATGCATTAAGCGTGCAACAGATGAGAAATTTATAGCTGCATAGTATCAAGCCATAATAGCGGTACTTAGCTTTATTAAATGTCGAAGGATATACAGGGTTTTAAACAAATTGAAAACGGTTTAGCAGTAAAAAAATTATTAAAAAAAAACAAAATATTATTTATTTTTTTATTAAATAGAAAACTATTTAAGGTAATTTTCTAGAAACCTGCGGCAACTCCGATTTTTAACGAAATTTGGTATACGGGGGTTTTGGGCCGCTGATCACGAATATGAAAGAATTTTTTGACGGAAACGTTTCGTTCTTGAGATATTCATCAGAGACTTGAAATTTAAACTAATCCTATTTTTACAATATTCCCCCTTCTTTTGCACACAATTCTTGATTTAAAGCTAAAGTGGCACACAATATTAGATTTTTACCGTTTAAAACCCCGTTTTTACGTATTTTACATTATTTTTGCATTAAATTGTATAGTTTTACTTTTAATCATTTCAATCCCAGTGTGCCATGAAGCCATATGTGTATGTATGGTTGCCGCATTATTAAAGAAAAGCCACACCATTTAACACAAAAATAATGTAAAAAACCTAGAAAAACGGGGTTTTAAAAAGGTGAAAATCAAATATTTTGTGACACTTTAGCTTTAAATCGAGAATTGTGTGCAAAAAGAAGGGGGAATATAGTGAAAATAAGCTTAGTTCAAATTTGAACTTTGATGATGAATATCTCGAGAAAGAAACGTTTCCGCCAAAAAATCTTTCAGATTCGTGATCAGCGCCCCAAAAACCCCGGAAACCAAATTTCGTTAACATCGGAGTTGCCGCAGGTTTCTAGAAAATTACCCTATTTAAAATTAAAAGTCATACCAAAATACTAGTCATAACCTTTAACAAGTATTAAGTTTTTTTTCAAATAATTTAGATAGCTATACCGCAGGGGTGGCCAACTTGTTTAGGCCCAAGATCGACTTTTCAGTGACAACACCCAGTGCGATCTACCAATGTCATATTGCGGCATTTCGGAAAAAAGCTCTTCACCCCGATTGTGTACTTTCTAAACAGAGCGCCCAACTCCCATTGTCTTCTTTCTTCCTAATATAGTACTTTTGAAGAGCAAAAAAAGAGGTCCCCATCTCATTTTTTCAAAATCACAATCATTTGTAACAACCACCCGCCCTTTCTGCCCTTTCTCCGACTTTCCGCCTTTCATTTTCACATGCGTTGCGCCCTGGTGCCTTGCACCACCTGGCAGGCACGGCCCTGGTTCAGGTATTTATATTTTTGACCTTGCTTCGATCGACTCGACTAATAGTCGCGATCGACCAGTCGATCGCGATCGACCGGTTGGCCACCCCTGCTATACCGGGTGTCAACGAATTTATTTAAAAACCATTACTCTTAGAGTATTAGACATTAGAATGAGAGTTGGTATAGGTAAATGTTATGTGAAGAGGGGAATTTTTGAATATTTTTTACCTTTTAGTCACTTTTGGTTTAATTGAAAATGATGTAATTTTTAAATAGAACACTCTGTATATTTTTACATTTTAAAAGACAATTGAAAATCAGAATGTTGATTTTGTTGGTTTATATTTTGAAAACATTTTAAGCAAAATTGATTTTTTAGAGCCATTTTTCATGTTGCATCTAGGTGTTCATGATTGGACACAAATGAGTCAAAGGACTTCGGGTGATGTAAGAAAAATAAAATTACCAAGTTTTAATGCATCCAAAACACAATCATGTTCCTTGTCGCGAAAAAATCATCAAACACTCATCCTTTGCTTATGAGTGGCCAGGGACACATTTAACCTTGTGGGCGTCACATTTGAGAATAACCTTAACTGGCATAAACACATTGTATCTATAGCCGCGGTGGCTTCAAAAGCTTGGATTTCTTTTTCGAGCCAAAAGTATTTTTCTCCTTCCAATTTATACACTGTGTGTCCCAAATTCGACCCTCTCTGGAATATTGTTCTCATATCTGGGGAATGGCATCCCCTACAACCGTCAGCATTCTTGATGCCATTCAAAGAAGGGCTGTTCGTCTTATTAATGATCCTTTACTTACTCAAAGACTTCCTTTTCTTGCCCATCGTCGAGCTGTGGGAGATCTATCGCTCTTCTATAGATACTTTTACGGCTTCTGCTCCAACGAATTGTCCAGTATAGTCCCTCCTCTTGCAGTTCCCAACAGAGAAACTCGTGGTGCCGCGCGTATGCATCCTTATACAGTTCAATTGGACAGGCCCCGAACTTCCCATTTCGTTCGTTCTTTTATCCCTAGAGTTTCTAGACTGTAGAACCTACTGCCAACGGAGGTCTTTCCTTCCCCCCAAATCTTCAAGTTTTTAAGTCCCGTGTTAACAAACTCCTCGCTTAAGACACCCACGGTACGTTAGTATTTAGGCTTTCAGCCTTCGTGGATTGTCCAAAGATAAAAAAAAGTATGAGTAAAAAAAGTTGGTAAATTGACATTTTTGTCTATTATTTTTAAAATAGCAATTCTTTTTAAACAGGCACTTTTCAAAAAGCTGATTTTTTCACGAATCACAATATTAATTTATCTGCGATTAACGACATAAATAAAGGATTATGGCCACCTAGAGGCAATATTATAAATAGTTCTCAAAAAATTAAATATGCGTAAATTTTTTAAAAATGTCATATTCTTATTAAGAATTGTCTCAGGAATCCAAAAATGGTAAAACATACATTTAAAAATTTAAAATTGGAGCATTTTCCGATAGGCTTGGACTTGGACCAACTTTTTATATAGAATAAAATTTTTAAACAAACTGCAAATAAAAAGTTGCGCTTTTGTTGCACATCTAATAGACCGTGCTGTATACGTTAATCATCTGATATTGGCAAAGTAAATCTGTTCCTTATACCTTTAAAATTTGTTACACAACATCAACTTCTTTCAATTAAGATAAATTTTAAGCAGAGAGAGAATTAATATAAAACGATTAAAATAAAGCTATTTTACTCGAAAATCGCGCGAAAATAGAAATTAATAACTCGGAATAAGGGATTCAACCGGATCGAGTTCGGGATCTATCCCCGTGGATAATTACGCGTTTGTTGGAGCGGTAATTTATATCATCAGAATCGAGATGTCGGTAATTGCCTCCAAATGGAATCCGGCTCCATTGTTTGCCCACCGAAATTACAATTTGCCTTATTACTTTGTTCGGGCCGCCTCGGGCCATCAGCCATTGTTCTGATGGAATATTCTTGTAAATGTATATTTGGAATTAATGTGATATTTTAATTTGTTATTTTGTGAAGTTTAAGTAAGATATTACACTCGGATTTTCAATTAAAAATGTGTAAATATTATTAAATCGTACAAAAAAACCTAAAAGTCTTAGGTAGTAGTAGGTAGGATTTAGCCATTATGCGCATACAGAAGATTAACAGCAACTATTTCACTAGAGCATGAGACAACAAATACAAAAGGTAGGATCTTGCGCATGACGTTTATCAGGTGACCACCGTCTCTGACGTAGTAATGAGACAAAATTTGTAACCAATGTTGAAACCATACTTTATTTTCGTGTTTTTAATAGTTTATTTGCCGTTTTACTTTACTTTTTGGCAGTTTTGTGACTTTAAAACCAGTTACGTATAAGATAAAAGTGCTTTAAACAGTGGTTTATTATGTAAGTTCCGTTTTTGCTCATATTAACATTTTAAGCTAGTTAACATTTAAAATTATATTCTTAGGTTACTAGTTATATTATCTTAAAAATATATTTTTCTTTATTTCCTCATATTTGACAAATGACCAAAATTCACAAACTTTGCGGGCTTTCTTAGTACTTAAATTTAAATATTGCGCTAAAAAAAGTCACATTGCTACATCATGCGCAAAGCGAACCAATTTGGAATCGCTGTTGATCGTACATTTTGTAATCTTTGTATCATGCACTAGAGTGTTTTACAGTGGCAAAATGTCATAACAAACTCATATGTGCTACTGACTAAACTCTTACCTGCTTCTATCTTGATAAAAGCAACATGATGGTATTTTAGCGAGAAAATTTATTTACGTTAAAGTTTGATAGTCTTGTCGTATGTGAATTATTGTGAAATTTAGGGTTCAAAAACAGCACCGAATTGGTCATCCGTATACCAACTTTTACAGCGTGTTTAAAATATCCGGGGCATCAAAAAATTTTTAAATTAATCATATATTGCTTAATAAAAAAGATGCAATCGGTCAGCTAGGAATCTTGGTTATTGGGTTTAGACCGCGTCAAATTAAAATCGTTTACAGACGTTTCGCCATCGATTGCACGAGGCATCTTCAGGGATCTTTACTCTGCGAGAATGGAACACTGAATGCCTCGTACAATCGATGGCGAAACGTCGGTAAACGATTTTAAGCTGACGAGGTCCAAACGCAATAACCAAGATTCCTCAGTTGACCAAGGCCGTGAAAGCTTCCTTTCTATGTTAGATGCAATTGGTCACAAAATGGTCAACCTTGGTCAGTATGATTAATTAATTGGTAGGCAAGATTAAAGGAGCTTTGTATTAAATCAAGACATTTAAGGACGAGAAAATTTGTGTGTGGCCCAAAATTAAAAATTTTAGATTCTAAAAACAAATTCAGAAAACTAATAACAATAAGAGAATTGTTTATAAGTATTTAATATTTTGTCAAAGGTACTGATATAAATATAAAGAGTTTAAAATTTTATGGTCACCAATTACTACAAAATTTATTTAACACCTCAACATCAACATTCGGAGGTCGTTTCATGCTGTAACAATTAGTCACGGTCGCAGTGATTGGTCAGAGGTTGAAGAGAATATACAGGGGTGGTTTTACACTGTTTTTTTTTAAATATACAGGGTGGCGCATCGAAAACGAAACAGACACATTTACTGGCAGCTCAGTTTTTTTTTTGAAAAACGCTCAGACCCGTCGATTTTGTTTTCAAGTTCAGTTTGGCAAAAATTCACGTTAGCACGTGCAGCCCCCTGGGCGGGGGTGACACCAACCCTAAAATCTTAAATGGAAAGGGGGTTCGAGTAATACCTTATTTTAAAGGTCTTTCAATTCCCTTTATAATGATATAAAAATTAATGTACTTTAGTTCAGTAGTTTTGAAGATTTATTGATTTAAAGCTTAAATAAAACTAATACATCATCATTAGTGGAGATCAATACATTTGACAGCAAAGTAATTTAAAAATGAAGGATGAACTGACCCGTTAGGCAAGTAAATGTTGAAAATGGCCACCATGACTCTCCATGCAATAATAAAGATGCTCAAAACGTTGCCGCACATTTTGCAATATTTAAGGAGTAATTTGAAGGCACTCATTCACAATTCTTTGTCGCAGGTCTTCTAATGATGTTGGCGGAGTGGCATAGATTTTGCTTTTTAAATGACCCCACAGAAAGAAATACAAAGGTGATAAATCTGGCGATCTTGGGGGCCATTCAATGGCACCTCTTCTACCAATCCATCGACCTGGAAACGTCTGATCTAAATATTGTCGAACACGTAATGCGTAATGTGGTGGGGCACCATCCTGTTGGAACACCAACCTATTCTCAATGTACCGCCGATCATTCTGATTTTCAATTATGGCTGTTAAGGCAGGATCTATGGCGTCTTGCAGTAATTCCAAATACATTTCACCGGTCAAATTTCCGGGTAAGAAAAAAGGACCAACTAAATGATCGCCAAACATACCAGCCCAAACATTTAATTTTTGTGGCTGCTGTGTATGAACTTCATGATAAATTCTGGGATTAGAATCGGACCAATATCGGCAGTTATGACGATTTACTACGCCATTTAAGAAAAAGGAACATTCGTCGGAAAAGCAAGTGTTGAATAGAAAATGCTCATCGTTTATAATTCGTTCACTCATATCTTCACAAAATTGTAATCGCCGATCAAAATCGTCTTCATTAAGTTCTTGTACCAAGTGAATTTTATACGGATGAAAACTATGGGCCTTTAGAATCCGTTGGACAGTACGTCGACTAACACCACACACAGTGTCCAATTTACGGGTACTTAACGTAGGATCTACATAAACTTGGCCTATAACCCCCACTTCTATTGCTTCGTTGCTTATGGGATTTTCAATGTTGCGTTTTTTATTGGCGACTGACCCAGTTTCCCGAAATTTAGCTACAAGTTCTAGAACATATTTTCGATGCACGTTACTGTTCTCATGTCGCTCATTAAATATTTCTGCTGTTCTATTAGCGCACTGATTATTTCCGAAAAATATTTCGATCATTTCAACTCTTTCTGCCGTGGAATATACCATGGTTAATTTATGAAATAAAGCGTTAAAAGTTATTTTAGCAACAAAGTTTGGTCAAATCAATCGCAAACTAAATTCCTATTTAAAATAAGTACGAGATATTTCCTTATCTTTCTTGAAGAAATAACTTTTTTGCCACAAAAAAACGCTCCAATAGCTATTTTCAACAACAAAATGGTAAACAAACCATGGGCGTAGTGAAGAAAAGCATTTACTTATTAAGTAAATTATTTTAGTCAAATTTCTTCTGAAAGTAGTACAAACTAATCTGATGTACCTATTAAAGTCTACTTTAAGCTTTAAATCAATAAATCTTCAAAACTACTGAACTAAAGTACATTAATTTTTATATCATTATAAAGGGAATTGAAAGACCTTTAAAATAAGGTATTACTCGAACCCCCTTTCCATTTAAGATTTTAGGGTTGGTGTCACCCCCGCCCAGGGGGCTGCACGTGCTAACGTGATTTTTGCCAAACTTGTGTCCCCCTCGAAAACAAAATCGACGGGTCTGAGCGTTTTTCAAAAAAAAACTGAGCTGCCAGTAAATGCGTCTGTTTCGTTTTCGATGCGCCACCCTGTATATGTAATCCCTCAATATGAACACTCAGAGCTCATCCAAGCTACGTGGTCACGAATTGGTTAGTAGGTCACTGAAACCATTGACCAATTATGACTAATTTATATAGCATTGAATGAGCTCTGAATGTTGATATTGAGGTGCTACATATACTTTTTTTTAAAAATGAGTGTAAAACCACCCCTGTATATTTGAATAACTTTCTCTTAATTATATTTCACTGCTGACCAATTACCTACTGTGTCCTAATGACCAATCCGGAACCAATTCATGACTAACTGTTACAGCATGATACGACATCCGAATGTTGGTGTTGAGTTGCTTAATATATTTAGGTAGCCATTTTAGTCACCTTAAAATTTTTAACTCTTTATATTTATTTCAGTATTTTTGACGAAACATTAAATACCTACATATGACCAATTCTCTAACTGTTACCAACTTTCAAAATTTGTTTTTTTATTCTAATTGTTAATTTTTATCCGCTCACAACATCTCGTCCGAATTTCTTCATTGAATAGAGAAGTCCTTTAATCTTGCTGACCCATTAATTAATCATACCCACCAATGTTGACCATTTTGTGATCAATTGCATCCTTTTTGATTGAACCATGCATGATTAATTTGAGACGTTAAAATTTTTTCCATGAAATTGATATTTTAAACACGTTGTAAAAGTTGGTGTATAAATGACCAACTCGTCACACTTAGTAACCATTTATGACAATTTCGTGACCATTTTGAAGCTGTTTTTAAAACCTCAATATTTATTTAGTTCTTTTTAATCATTGTTTTTGGATTTTTAGTGTTTTTCTAAAAAGTAGAGGTAGATTAAAAAAGGGGACTGTCTAGACCCATAGATATTTCATATTTAGATACACAGAGCCTAGTTACCTTTTGCGGATTTTTACGACCTTGCGCAGTAAACAAACTCGTAGTACATGCGCATTAAAAAGTCATGTCCATTACCGGACTTAAATGTTTTTTAAATCATTAAATAATTTAAAAATCTTAAAATATCAGTATCTTTATGTGTAAAGAAAAATATTCGTTATAGATTTATATAATAATTTATATAATAATTATATTATATATATAATTAATTAATTTATACATTTCTTTACGAATATAAATAAGGTAGTGATGTAAAAAAAATATCATGGATGTTAACAGTGAATAGGGAACAAAGATTTGCTAAATTATCTTTGAAGTTAACGGATTACCCTGGGTGACGTTGTCAGGAATAATAATTTAATATCGTGAGTTTAATGTCACTTGATAAAATAAAAAACAGGAACTGACCCAGATTCTGTGATGTATTTTGGACTACTAAACATGAATGCGTGATCAGAAAGTCACAATTTTTTCCTAATCTTAAAAAACTTTGGGTACGTTTTATTCTTACTTTAATAGACAGGGGCATGCGAGTCATAGGCAACAATGTTTTTCTTCAGTCCTGAAGTTTTTTAGCAAGTTATTCAAGAATGAAAAAGTGATGGTGGCTCAGACATGCAAAATACGTTTTTATTTATGTTTTGAACTTAAATCAAGGGTAATTTTTGCTTTTGCATCCACCAATATATAGAACTTTGCAAAAAAAGCGTTAAAAAATTTTTGATTGTATATTCCGATATTTTTAGCAAATCAGGTGATAACAATTCATTAATTTAAATTGTTAAAACTTATGTAATACATTTGGTTGATATACTTACTTATTTTACTTTCTTTAATCAGCCCCGGATTTTTGTAACGAGGGGCAAAACTTGCCGTATGCCGCCCCGCCTGCCCTTTTTATTGAGAAAAAATTGAAGAGCAAAAAAAAATTGCTTCCTTTTTAAATACCTCTGTATATTTACAAATTTAAAGACGACAAAAAAGGTCTTTCTCTCTTACAATCGCCACTTTCTTATACATTCCATGTTTCAATTTGCTGCCCTTTGAAGGTGTCACCCACACCACCGTTTGCCCCCACCCCTCCTAGATGCTTTTAATACTTTTATTTTTTTGAATATGGCAACAATTGACATATAGCGTACTAGACGTTTTTGATGTAACTGTATTTGAAAAATTTATTTAAATACGGTACTGACTCAACGTCCTTCAAACGGAAAAGCGACGATTTGCTTGCGCACAGACTCATTTTTCGCCCATGAATTGTAACTTTTGTTTCGCGCAGGTAATAACATTGGCTATTCATCGAGATCAGTGCCTAGATCTCGTTGAATAATTCTGTACACCCAGCTTTTTATACTGCAAAACTTTAACCATGCCGTCTTATTTTTACCTATAACATTTTTTCACGATTTCTTGTCATTGCCAAAATTTAAGTTGAGTTTTGTTGTATTATTATTATTTAACAATATTACTTATTTTTACAGGAAAAACTACCAACAATGCACTAAAGAACGATATTTTGTACCAGTACAAAGAAGGCTACAGCAACGCAGTTAGAAAGAAAATTAAAATATCAGCTTTAAAATAGTCGATAATAATATATATTTTGTTTATTATTACTTCTTAATGAAGTAATTATGTGATGTTAAAAAACATGTCTGTTTTAACATTTTGTATTCAGATAAACCGGGATTATTTCCTATTCAATCTCTATATTTTTATTGAAGATATGCTTTATATTGGATAGGCGGATTTATTTATTGGGTGGTCTTCCTGTTATGTACACGCCTGGAAAGAATGGGACCGCTTCGGTCCTGGTCCCGGGGTATACGAGGCTGACCCTGTTCAGCACTATTGACTCCTATGAACTGGCCGGTCGCCTGAAACGAAATTAAAAAAACCCAAAAAACCATACAACCTAAATGAAAATACAAAAACTGTTATTTATAAAATACCTTGCGAATGCAATAAGTTTTATATAGGTGAAACTTGTAGACCATTAGCTAAACGCATAAAAGAACACAAATCGTACATTAAAAACACAGAATTTCATAAATCAAAAATCTGCCAACACGCATTTGATAACAATCATAGAATAAACTGGGATGCTTCGAGCATTTTAGCAAAAGAAACTTGTTCTAAAAAACGTAAAATCAAAGAAAGTTCGTATATATTATTAAATAAAGATAATTGTGTAGCATCAATTTCAGTTAATTTAAATAACACTTAGTTGCCTTTGCTCGATACTGAAGTATATTCAGGAAAACTAAAAATCAACTAACTTATTACCTTTTTTGTCTTACAAATAATAAATACACCAGTTATTTATGTCACTCATGACACATATGTCAAACTATTTTCAGTTTGCGATACTAAAATAATCTAAAATTTTAATCATTTTTAATTTAAATATTAGTTAATTTTTTATTTTTATTTTTTAACTTGACAACGGTGACAGACTTGCCACTGAAACGTCGTTTTTAATTAGAATTTTCTGGGTTTTTGGGGGATTTTTCTTTTATTTTGTTTCAGGCGACCGGCCAGTTCATAGGGGTCAATAGGGCTGAACATGGTCAGCTCGCTAAACTCCGGCACCAGGACCGAAGCGATCCCATTCTTTCCAGGCCTGTACCCAACAAGAAGATCATCCAATTTATATTTTTAGCCGTATATTCACCTCAATTTCTTCTTACTATGGGCCTTTTATTGTTATTAATATCTTTATTTATCATGTTCTAATTACATTTTGTATATATTTTAATACCTTAAGTATTTTGTAAGCTTAAAGTGGTCTGTTTAAATTTTAAAAGAAATGTTGTAATAAATCAAAGTACCCAAATATACAGTGTGTCCAAGATAAGTATCCTAAGCATGGGAATCTCAGTACCTATTGGAGATACAGCTTAGGTTAAATTAGGAAAAGTTGTGTTTTTAAAGCTTATTTACATGCCGTTTAAAAACATGAAGAATTTTGAGGGTCTGCTGAGATATTTGGCAATTTTTTCTGACTTTATTTGAAGAGATATAAAAAACTAATAACACTTTTTGTTGGCACTTTTTAGCTACTACATGATGGTATTTTTAGATTTTATACCCGACGTTTCGTTTTCAAGAAACCATCATCAACTTTATTTTTTTATATGGCTCGAAAAAAAGTACACCCTGTATCTGAGCCCATATTTTATTGCAAATTCAACGATGTATCACATGTTATATTTTAATTTTTAGTTAAAAGAAAAATTGCATTTTTTCTATATTTTTTAAGTTATTTTTAAGTAAGCCTTGCAAACAAATGCTTGGCCCTTAATACCTGTTACAGTATCTGCAACATAATTAATTATCATTATAAAATAGTATTTGTCGTTATTACCCTGTTTGTCAAGTTATTGTTTTTAGAGCAATTGTTTTTATTGTTACTGTTGTCTTTATACGCAATACGCATTACGAGGCTCAACAAAATACGCGTGTTAAGAAAATATCGAAACATCAAGAACGTTTTGGGTTTAATATGTGGTGTGGAATTTTAGAAACTAAAATACCAGGTCCATGTATTTACCATAATTCATTAACTGCAGAAATGATACCTTTATTTATTTTTGCAGCACAAAATGTAGCATGTTAGCATGTCAAACTTATCTTCATGGCTAGAATGGCCATCCTGCATATTCGACCGTAATAATACAATAAGATACTAGCTATTCACCAATAAGCAATAATAGAGACAACAGTAACGATAAGAACAATTGCTCTAAAAACAACAACTCGACCAAAGGGCAAATAAGGACAAATACTATTTTTTCCTACGACCACTTGTGAAAATAGCAAATAGCACACTGATTTCATGCATAGAAAATGCGTTATATCACACTAGTGTTGCAAAGTACTTTACAGCACTAGTGTTGCAAAGTACTTTACAACACTGGTGTGATACATATTATGATGTCATTCTAAAAACTGCTATTGGTTTTGCAAGTGACATATTTATTGTAGTGACAGTAAAAAAAACTTTTTATTTACCTTAAACGGTAGAACCCAAATTAGCGAAAATCATCTTATTTTATATTTATTAAAATTTACGAAAAAATAAAAACATAAACAAAAATAGACATAACCACAAAAAACAACTTTCACTGACTGGCACAGTGTTGTCACGTAAGTATCAAATTAAAAATCTCCCTTCTACCTTTGAGCACGTACTTTATAGAGGCAGCCTTGCCGCTTGACCGTTCGACCTAAAGCGCCAGAGAAAAAAGCCTATAGATCAAATTCCTTCCTCTCTTTCTTCGTGTACTCAAACAACTAGTTAAATCTTTTTTTAATCCCTAATTAAACCTAAGGCTAAAACACACTTTATGAATCCACTTTCTTTTATCCATTCATAAATAGAATAAGACCCTTCCGACGTTGCCAAATGCTTTCCATATTTTGCATGGTAACTGACGTTTGGTAGTCCTTACTTTTAGGACTTTAGGTTATGCATTTACAATTTTCATATTTTTTATATTTTTTCTTAAAAATATGAGGAAAAACTGTTATTTTTACTTAATTTTATATGTGATGTTCAGTTTCATTAACTCGTTTTACCAATTTTACCCCACCCAGCACCCCTTTTCACTCCCCGGTCCCGTAAGTTTATTTACTGATATTTTTTAAAAAACGGAATATTTTGGATATGCACCACTTACGTTTTATTTAGAAGAGTGTCTAAAATATGTAAGAATCGATAATTTTTAAAAACACTTATAATAGCAGAAAACCGTATTAAACTATTAGCGTTATTACCTAACAAAACCATACAATTTTTATTAAGTGAGGGCCTTTTTAAATTCCAAAATGATAAAAGTTATATAATGCTTCTAGGTAGGTGATTTTCGATGTAAAAATATTGTCAAAACAGTATAATATAGCAGTGAGGAAAAGTATATATCACACTAGTGTTGCAAAGTAAATATCACCCTAGTGTTGCAAAGTTCTCAATTGTTTTTATTTTTTCTGAACAGACAAACTTTAATTAATTTATTTTTGGTGAATAATTTGTGGTCGTAGGAAAAATAGTGTACAGTACTCGTGTAAAAATGACTTTCTTACACTCGTGGGTTTGTCGCACTCGGCTAACGCCTCGTGCTACAATATTCCCACTCGTGTGAAATTAGTCATTTTCCACACTTGTAATGTAATATACTATTTTCTACCACCACATGTGAAAATAGTAAATTGCACACTGTTTTCATGCATAGAAAATGCCTTATATCACACTAGTGTTGCAAAGTACTTTACAACACTAGTGTTGCAAAAGTATAATATAAAGCTGTCATCGCTGTCATTGTTATTTATAATAAATTTGGAGTTATCAGGCTGTTAATGGGATTTACATTGAAAAAGCAATGCAATATTTTTTTAATGAGGACCTTTTTTAATTCTTAAATGATAATAAGCGACTAGGTAGGTGATTTTTGATATAAAAATATTGTTAAACAGTATAATATATCGCAGTAAGGAAAAGTATATATCACCCTAGTGATGCAAAGTTTTCAATTGTTTTCTTATTTTTTCCGTGAAGACAAACAACTTTTATTGTTTTTTTGGTGAATAACTTGTGGTCGTAGGAAAAATAGTGTACATTACTGGTGTGAAAATCACTTTCTTACACTCGTTGGTTTGTCGCACTCGGCTAACGCCTCGTGTAACAATATTCCCACTCGTGTGAAATTAGTCATTTTCCACACTTGTAATGTAATATACTATTAAAAAACACAACTTTTTCGTAATTTAACCCAAGCTGTATCTCCAATAGGTACTGAGACTCCCATGCTTAGGATCCTTATCTTGGACACACTGTATATTGATTTTACTCTAATATTCTGCATTTTTATACCCTTTCCCCCTCCCTTTAGTTTTTAGAAATACTTTACCTACTGAATTTGATTTTCTCAGCTAAGGAATAAGTTCTCAGGTGGTGCATAAACCAAAACTAAAACCATAATTTAAAATAATGGTGTATTTCCTTAATGAAAAGTGTTAAAACATTCCCGTTCCTAAGAAGTAGAAAGTATGAATTTATGGGTTTAGTTTTACCCTTAAGTAAGTTTCTGGAATGAAATAATCTTAGAAACGTGGAAAGTGGATATTATGAAATTGCTTTTTGAATTTATAGTAATCCCAGTTGTTTGCTGTATTTGCAGTTATGATTTACGTAAAGACTTCTTAGAAAGCTTTTATAATAGCTTTAAATTTATTGGTATGTTACAAGTTTTTACGTGGAAGCTTGGCTTGGTAAATATAAGTTCCTCTTTACTGAGATTTGTGCCCTTAAAGGACGCCGCTGAAAATCGGTTTTTCTTAAATAACTTTTGAGTACTTTGTATAATAAAATAATTATTAAATATTACTAAGGACTTCTTAAAATGGTGCCCTAGAACTACTGCATTCATTAGAGCGCCAGGGGCGAACTTACTCTTACACAATAGTGCTAATTATTTTTACACCCTGTATATTAGAGAAAAAAAAGTTGAATTTTTAGATACCTTAAACCCTTATCTAAAAAAATGTGTTCTTGTTTGATATCGATAAATTGAAACGTTTTCGAAAAAAAAAAGAGATTTTTGCTTTCTCTAAACCATATATGGGCAACCTCCGGCCCGTTATATGATTTTATTCGTCCCTCAAAAAAGATTTCAAAAAATCTAGTAAAAATAAAAAAAAAATAAAAACATATTTAAACTCATTTTCAATTTCGGCGGCCCGCTAACGTATTTTCACACACACAAGTTTGGCCCGCAACACGTTAAAGGTTGCCCATACCTGCCTCTAAACTTAAGCATTTCCTAAATTCTTGGGCATAGAGGCTCCTAAATGACAAAGAAAAATAAATACATAACCTGGTAGAAACGACTACTTTATTATATAAATATATATATATATATATATATATATATATATATATATATATATATATATATAAAACGTCCGAATTATCCATTAAGAACTTTCTTTATGCCATCCTGTACTATGGAATTTTTCACGATATTTCTCGAAGATTCTAGATCATTCTTTACTCTTCCACCATACTATAAAAGGGCGACGGGAAACCTCCGATCAGTTAGTATAGATTCGACTTTTGTGGTGTAAACTTCGAGACATTGACAAGTAAAGATTTTGTCGTTGTAACCATAGTTACGTTGGATTGTTAATAAAGGTATAAAAACGAAAGCACGTGTTTTATATACGAGGTGATACGGAACAATATCATATTTTAGCCTCTGGAATGTGTGGATTTCGCTGTTTTTAGAGACAACCTGTATAAACTTTTTTCATACAAATTTGCTCCGAGACTTTAAATGTATTGCCACATTGTAAGGAAACCCCATGTATAATTCCTTAAACTGTAAAAACCCTTTAAAAATAGTTTTTTCGATAAAACAAACTCATTAACCTCAATCCCATATGAAAACTGCATTACGTATCTAAAGTAATGAAAAATGGCCCATCCACATAGCAAGCTTAGCACCAGCCAGTTGGAAAGGAAGAAGCGACTCGAAAAGTCCATTTTCAACGGCTTTTCATTGTTTGTCAGATTATCCGATTCCCTGGCACCAGTGATACCTAAGCCCGGTGCATTTGTCAACGTTAAAACCTAACAATTCCCTTTATCCCGACCTGAGGACAACTTTATTATACCATTTCCATTTGGGGAAACGGGTTAAAGGCTATTTTTCTATCTGTATTACTTCGTTTATTCGTTCTGTTTAAGAACGTTGGAAGTATATTGTACAGGGGTGGCTCGAATTCGACGCTCATCATTGGGATTTCGAAAACCACAAGAGATGCAGGATCGGTTAAATGGAGGCAAAGTTGCGAAATTTGTTGCTCAATAAAATGACGTTTTGCGTTTTAAAAATTCCGAGTACTTCCGAAGATATTCGAAAAAAACTGGAATTTTCAATTTTGGTTTCTATTGTTTCCTGGCTATATTTGTTAAGATAACTCAAAATGAAAAACACGTTTTCATGGCCACTTTTTCTGCTCTATAATTCAGTGTGATTAAATATTGAATCTGACGTTTCGGCTTCTGGCGACCATCATCAACTTAATTTTTTTAAATACGGACCTGATATTTTTTCAATTTAATTAAATCCTTTCATCACTCTTAAAACACTATATATCACCACTTTGATATTTGCCGACGTTTCGTACAGAAAATTTCATCACCAGAATATTGCATATTTATTTCACCATAATACGGCCCTGAACTACATTTTTAGGTAAAAAGGTAAAAAAAAGAATAAACCTATTACATATTCATAATGTTTTATTGCAACTTATTGATATCTAGCGGAAATTACTTTATTAACAGAAACTAACCAGCAGGTACGAATTCAAGGGAGAACTTCATTTAATGTATGGATTGGTATTGTGGAGGAACAAAATTATTGGACCTTTCGTTTACGAAGGGACCTTTGGCAGTATTTCAAGAAATATGGTGGCAGCAAGACGGAGCTCCTGCCCACAATGGAAGGGAAGTAGGTCAATTTCTTTACCATATATTTCCTAATAAATGGTTTTGCAAGATGGCCCGCTAGAAGCCCCTTAGTCCCCTAGATTATTTCCTTTGGGGATATCTTAAGAACCGTTTATTTAAAAATGCACCTCACGACCTTTAAGTACTACGACAAAATTTGATAAGGGAAGTCGCTGCCATTTCTGCGAGAACAATTAATCGAGGTGTAGATATTAAAAATACAAAGCAAAGCAAGAAAATGCATCGAGGCGGAAGGTTTATTCTTTTTTTACCTTCTTACCTAAAAATGTAGTTCAGGGCCGTAATATGGTGAAATAAATATGCAATATTCTGGTGATGAAATTTTCTGTACGAAACGTCGGGAAATATCAAAGTGGTGATATATAGTGTTTTAAGAGTGATGAAAGAATTCAATTAAATTGAAAAAATATCAGGTCCGTATTTTAAAAAAATAAGTTGATGATGGTCGCCAAAAGCCGAAACGTCAGATTCAATATTTAATCACACTGAATTATAGAGCAGAAAAAGTGGCCATGAAAACGTGTTTTTCATTTTAAGTTATCTTAACAAATATAGCCAGGAAACAATAGAAACCAAAATTGAAAATTTCGTTTTTTTCGAATATTTTCGGAAGTACTAGAAATTTTTTAAAACGCAAAACGGCATTTTATTGAGCATCAAATTGCGCAACTTTGCCTCCATTTAACCGATCCTGTATCTCTTACGGTTTCCGAAATCCCAATGATGAGCGTCGAATTTGAGCCACCCTGTACAGGGTTTTCATTTTTATTTTGCCACTCAGAGAAGCAGAATGATAGAAAAAAACGTCATTCATTTCATACATTTTTATCTATTATCTTTTGAGCATAAAAAATAAAACAAATAAACATCAAAAACTCAAAAAAAAAATGAAAAGGTAAACTCTTTTTTTATGGAACACCCAGTATATTAAATCACCAATAGAAAGGTTATTTATAAGGCTTTATAAAAAAACTACACTTATTATATCTATCTTTAATAGTTTTTATATAATTTTTATTATACCTGCCTACGGCATATAGACCAGGGTAGATAATTTTTAAAATGAAAAAAAAATATAGTAGAATAGGATTCATTGTAAAAAGTAGAAAATATTACAAAAATTTAAGAAAAATAATTTCCAGGCAATCTGAGTTCGGGAAGGGGGAAGGACGGGGAAATATAATGTAAAAAACTGTTTTTCTGGATTTTAGGTCCAACTACAAGTCTTATGAAAAATAGTTAAATAGAAAGGTTTTGAGTAATAAAAAAGATCTACAGTTTTTGTCTTTACCCTTTTGAAAACATAACTTCAAAATTTATGTGAAAATTTTAAAAACCCATGTTTTTGATTTTTTATTTTTATCTTTTACAAAAACAATTATTTTTCACGAAATTTGGTAAGAACGTACTTTTATTTGTCCCAAATATACAATAATTTTTGGTTTTAAAATATTTATTTTTATACATTTTTGACTTAATATTAAAAAAGTACCCTTATTTTCAATCGAAAATTCACATGCTGGAGTGCCTCAGGGTTCAGTACTAGCACCAACTTTGTTTCTTCTTCACATCAACGACCTTCTTTCTTCCACAACCAATCCCATTCATAGTTATGCTGACGATAGTACCCTTCACTCCACTTTTCAGGTTCCCAAACCAATCTCTCATCCCGACTTGGAAAGCAAACGCAGAGCGATGCAGATATCTCTTTCACAGGATCTCAATTTGATATTGGATTGGGGCGCCAAAAATCTCGTTCAATTTAATGCATCCAAAACACAATCGTGTTCCTTGTCGCGAAAAAAATCATCAAACACTCATCCTTTGCTTATGAGTGTCCAGGTTTTGCAGAGCGGGAACACATTTAACCTTGTGGGCATCACATTTGAGAATAACCTTAACTGGCATAAACACATTGTATCTATAGCCACCGCGGCTTCAAAAAGCTTGAATTTCTTTTCCGAGCCAAAAATATTTTTCTCCTTCCAATTTATACACTTTATATGTGTCCCAAATTCGACCCTCTCTGGAATATTGTTCTCATGTCTGGGGAATGGCATCCCCTACAACCCTCAGCATTCTTGATGCCATTCAAAGAAGGGCTGTTGGTCTTATTAATGATCCTTTACTTACTCAAAGACTTCCTTCTCTTGCTCATCGTCGAGCTGTGGGAGATCTATCGCTCTTCTATAGATACTTTTACGGCTTCTGCTCCGACCAATTGTCCAGTATAGTCCCTCCTCTTGCAATTCCCAACAGAGAAACTCGTGGTGCCGCGCGTATGCATCCCCATACAGTTCAATTGGACAGGCCCCGAACTTCCCATTTCGTTCGTTCTTTTATCCCTAGAGTTTTTAGACTGTGGAACCTGCTGCCAGCCGAGGTCTTTCCTTCCCCCAAATCTTCAAGTTTTTAAGTCCCGTGTTGACAAACTTTCTCTTACCCTGCTTAAGACACCCACGGTATGTTAGTATTTGGGCTTTCAGCCTTCGTGGATTGTCCAAAGATAAAAAAAAGGTCAAAATTTCGGCATTTTCAAAAAGTCGGTAAGCTTTTTGTTCGTTGAAATATTTACTTTCCGATGGTGTAAAAATATACATTACCACGGTAAGTTTTCTCAGAAAATGAATTTCCATAGGACTAGTCATTTTTGAATCGACAAATCGACAAAAACGTTTTTTACCTATGAAAACTCACCCCTTCCACTTTCCGACCCCAGATTGCCTGTAATTTACTTTTCCTTTTTTTCCACATTATTTAATGGGTTTTATCCTTATATATTTTTTTTAAATTTTTGGTTTCAACCAGAACTAACCAAAACTAACGACTCTAGTTTGATAATGATTAAAAAAAATCGGATCCAAATTTTTTGCGTTTTCTGAAAACATTTACCATTGGAATGTATAGTTTTTACACCATTAGAAAGTAGAGATTTTAACGAACAAAACGACATTTGACTTTTGGAAAATGCCGAAATTTTGACACTGAATTTTCGATTAAAAAGAGTATTTTTTATAGTAAGTCAACAAAATGTATAAAAATTAAAATTTTAGAACCAAAAAATTTCAGTATATTCGAGACAAATAAAGGGGACGTTTTCACCAAATTTCGTAAAAAAATAGTTGTTTTTGTAAAAGATAAAAATAAAAAACAGAAAAACTTGGTTTTTAAATTTTTCACATAAAGCTACTATAGAGAAAGAGAAAAATGGATGTCTGCCTTTTTCTGGATGTTCTCGTGAGTAGGTCTAATGGAACAATTAACACATCTGTATATAGGAAAACCACACACACGGGATAATATCTTAGTTTTCAATCAAACCATTCTGAAGCAACCAAACTGGGAATAATAAAAACGCTATATAAACGCGCATCCACAATATGCAGCGACAAAGCAACCCTGGATACAGAACTAAGAAACATCAAAATGGATTTGCTTCAGAATGGTTACGCTGAAAGATCTATAAATAGAATTATAAATAGTTCTAATGTGAAACCACCAGTGCGACCACTTGAGCAAGATACTTTCTTTTAACAATTCCATATGTGAAAGGAACGTCCGAAAAAATTAGAAGAGTAGCGAAGAAATATGGAATTAAAACCGTCTTTAAATCTGGATCTACATTACGAAGTTTCTTGACAAAAACAAAACCCGATTTATCCACACAAGAAAAAGATTGTCTCTACCAGGTACCATGCCAATATGGGGGATCGTACATTGGAGAAATAAAGCGCCTTTAAATGTAAGACTGGCAGAGCACAAAAACACACACAGAGGGGGAAACATCGAAATCAGGGATCGCTGACCATGTTTTGTCTCAACAACACAATATCAAGTTCAGAAGCACGGGTTGTTCACAGGGAACCACATTGGAAAGAAAAGCGCAAATTTAAGGAAGCCGTCTTTATTAAAAACAATAATGATGTTTTTAGCAATCTAAGTGTGGACATACCAAATATTTGGAAACCACTATTAAAGCGTACTAATGCCGGCGCCTTAGGTGAGCAACCCCACGCTTGACCGAACCCAACTCCATCACGGGTGAATGATCTTCCCCAGTGTATATAAACTCAGTAGCTTTAGGAATTAGGTTTAGTTTACACTTGAGAACGGACAGAGATAGTACTGCCTGAAACGTTGTGTGAATAAATTAATAAAGACACAGAAGTCCGAAATTCTTCTTTTACTACTGAATACATTTACACAGAACTCCTTTACTTTTACAGGGATTTACAAGGTTTTTCGGTAGATAGCTTTCATTAGTTGTTGCACATACACCATTTTAACGATGCCACCTTGTTAAAAAGTTGTTTACACTGCGGTAAAATCCATTAAAAACTAAATTAATTACCTTCAAAAAGCACTAAAATGTCACCATTTTAGTAATATTAATTATTCCCAATTTTGCTAAAACTCCAGTTGAATAATGCTCCGGTAATGTCGACTATAAATTACATCAGTACGTTTGTTAATTGTGTATAATTTCCCCGAGTAGAAACATGTGACGTAGAGCCTAATTTGGACTGAATTATGAGAGCAATTGTGAAATTAGATATGAACAGAGTATACCTGGGTCTTGCTGCAATTTGGGAATATGCAAACAGCATACGTATTGAAGAAATCCGCAAAAACACCCATTACCAATAAGACTTTGTGTACCAAGTAGATATCATCAGGAGCCTTCTTAATAAATTTTAATATTTGTTCTCCTTCCAAAACTTTAGACTTCTTCGGGACGTATCCTTTCGACTTAACTTTTCTCTTATATTTTGTGGAATTTCTTCCATTTTGAGCAAATCGTTAAATAAAAAATGCCAACTGACTAACTGATAGAAACATCAAAGTCAAACTTAACACCAGTCATTATCTACTTACGTATACAGGTACAGGTGCAACTTATTTTTTAATATTACGAATAAATAATGTAATTAGTCATTGAAAAACTCTTTTTGGGTAAAACATAAAGCATTGTATGCACCACGGGCTTTACTGGACTATAATGCCCATCAGGTCAGAAATAGCCCGAGGGTCTCTGGCCCCCAGCGAGAGGGCATTATAGTCCTAGTAACGCCCTTGATACATCAATAGCTATTGCAAACTTTGACCCCGCCTATAGAAGTACTTGACATAAAATAAATCAATGTTTTATTATGGCATTTTAGATTGAAATTTTAAAAATAAATTTTTGACAGCAGAACTGTCAAAAATGTCATGTGAGGTGTCATTGTATTCAGAATGTCATATTCTATTGACATAAAATACAATATACAGGAAGTTCCATTTAAACTTTAGAAGTAGCAGTCATTTCCACTTAAACCGAAAGTAATGAAAAACAAGTGAATAGATTAATCAATCCGCAATTATGTCATATAACGATATACAAATTTTATCTTTCAATCGTTAAAGATAAAAAAGTTATAGGGGGACCCACCAGTGACACATCTTGATACCCATTCCCATTACTATCAACCGTGTTGCCAAATTGTGTTTCTTAATTTGAATCTTAAGGGATAAAATAAAAAGGTTTTTACCCATATTTTGTGCTTTTTACTCTTATTATAAATTCTTGTAAATATTTTTTCTGTCTATATTTTTCAAAAACATTTTAAAAATAGCCAATGTGTAGTCTAAATTCCTTTCCATGCAGTTTGTCCCCGATAGTTATCCGACTCTCTAATGGAATTGGCTGCTGATGCTGTTTGCCACCGTAATTTATGGATATTAATATTCGTGATATTCCAGATTAATTATCCAGACACCCGGTGGAGCGCGCAGTAATGTAATGGAAATTGAAATTGCGACTAAATTGCTTTTTCATTTGATTTTGTCCATTTTTAAAACGATCGTTGCCGGTGCCGCTGTGCTGATGTTTTCATTAGGTTTTTAAATTTACTCTCAGGCTTTTAGTAGTTAAAATGCCTAATGAAAATTGCAAAGTACCGGTTTTGACTTGATTGAATCGTTTTAAAATAATGTCGCCATTAGGTTGGACCAGTGGCGGCCTAAATGGGGGACGGTGGTGGCGGTCCGCCCCGTGTGTAATGTAAGCACTAAGGGGTGACATTGATACACTTGGGCAGCCAGAAAATGCTTACAAAAGAATGACTCTGCTAAGACATCGATAACTAAATAATTAGGTACCTACTTTTGTGTTAACCTGTACACAAATATTATATCTTATATGTTTGCTATCACTGAATATGTAGGTATGTGATTAAAATCGAAACCTTAAAAAATTCTTCAAAGCCAACATATTCAAATAGTGGAAAAAGCTATTTCCTATGCAACAAAAAAATGTGAAGACTTAGACATTTCGATTAAAGAACGTAAAGAAGGTCATTTCGAAAACGTATGCCAAAAGAAATGGCATAGATGCTGGACTAACATTGTCAGAGGAGCTATATTTTTTTAAATGGAATACCCTATATTTTATGACTGTTTCAGATTCTACATAAAAAAATAATTTAAGTTTGTTAATGGTATCAAGTGTCTAATTTTATTCGTTTTTGTGATATTTGATTTTTTTCAAAATGCAGGGGAGCAATTAAATTAATTTTATTTTAACAATATAAACTCCTTAAACTTTAAAATTTGTTACAATATTAGGAAAAGTCTGCCTTATCATACGTAGGTTATATCGAGATCATAGATTATACAGGGTGATCAAAAAATTATTTCAATTTTTTAGAAAGTCAAATAGCAATATCTCTCCTATTTTAAATGAAACACCCTATATTTTTTTACACCACATAATGACAAACCAAATACTCTTTCAAATGGTGTATGGGTTGCCTATACCTATCTTTTATACTTTTTAAGTTAATTCCGTTTTAACATAGTTCTATTCCAAATGTCTATTTAAATATAAGTAGGCTGTGAAACAGCTATGCCTATTTACTAAGCCGTTATTGCAAAATGTAAATTTGTTGGAAAAGAGCACAAAATTAAAAGATTTTGTATTATCCGCCACTATTTTTAAAATTCACAGAAAAAAAATTCATTAGTTGCTTATAATGCTACTTCCAATAACACTTATTTCAGCTGAATGTGGTAATGATAAAACTTGTATTTTTAAACAATCCTAGTAACGCCTCTCGTCAGATATGACGACATTCTGTGACCTATAACTCGTTTCTTCCATTATATATAATCACTGTGTCAATTTTTTTAAAGCAACTATTAAGGTTATCAGATGGTTTCTCCTGGAATATTTTTCAGGATTAACTCTAGACTAAAGTAAACCATTTTTTCCACATCCTACCAGTATTATATTATCTTGTTGTTGTAGAAGAAGGGTTTTTATTTAAAATCATTGAAATTTCTTTTAAACTGACTAAAACACTAGTAATAAATAAATGGTCGTTGTTATTTTCTTTAAAAAATATTAATGGCTGTTATGTCAAAGCCAACTTTAATTTAAATAAACATTTGGACTAAAAATTTTTAAAAACAGATTTTACTAAAAAGCACAAAAAATAGGTATAGGTAACTAATACACCATTTAAAAGAGTATTTTATTTGTCATGTGACGTAAAAAAATTCAGGGTGTTCCATTTAAAATAAGAGAGAAGCTATTTGCTTTTCTGAAAAATTGAAATTAGTTTTTGATTACCCTGTACAATATTTGATCTTGATCTGGCCTACGTATGATATGGCAGACTTTTTCTAATCTTGTTACATATTTTAAAGTTTAAAGTGTTAAAAGTGTTAAAGTAAAATGAATTTAATTTTACCTCTGCATTTTCAAAAAAATCAAATATCACCAAAACGAATAAAGTTAGACACTTGAGTACTATAAACAAACTTAAGTTATTTTTAAAGCAGAATCTAAAACCGTCATAAAATATAGGGTGTTCCATTTAAAAAAATATAACTTTGATACGTCACACTTTTTTGAGACACCCTGTATAGACTAAAATAATTTTATACTGTGGTCTTATCCGATTTGTATATGTTCCAGTATTTACTTTTTAAAAAACCCCATGTTTATCCAGATACAGACCGTGTCGAATATGGTGGGCCACCCTGTATACGAGAAAAATTTTAGATTTTAGCTCTCGGTTTATTGTTTCCCTCCGCTTTGCGTCGGGAAATAACACAACCTCGAGCTAAAATCTTAAGCTTTTTCCCTTGTACAATAAAATAACTATTTTTAACGCTAAATTAAAATAAATATTTTCTTAGGCCATGACTACATCCAGAACAGAGAATTTTAATTAAAAAAAGCAATACATTCAATTTTATTTTTTATAAAATGTGTCAATTCTGAAGATTGTACACATTATTATTTTTTTAAATTAATAAGAAAACATGTTTAAAATACTCGTTTTTTGTATTTAATTGTTTTTAAGTTAATACAAAGAAAGATGTATCATATTATCTTATATTAAGACGATTAACCAAACTGCAATGGATACAAACAGACAAAACACAATCGAGGATGAAAACAAACGAACGTCGGAAAAGGCGTCGCGACGGTAATCGATGCGTTCGGATGCGAGGCGCCCATTGGCAAATCTCAAGGAGAGGCGGGACCCCTTTCCATGGAGTTCAACCGGAAGTATTGTTTGGCTCTATTAGGGCTGTTTATTTTATTTCTTATGGCTATTAGGGCTTAGGAAAACCCTTAATAATAAAGCTTATTTAAAGCTTTTTAAAGAATCTCCACCTTTTTTAAATTTGAAAATTTAATACGCATTTTAAATTATTATTTGCACACAACTTATAAAAAATATTACAGGTAATAACTCCTAATTATATTATAGTCTGTTGGTTAGATGAAATCTATACAATACACTGTGTCTACGTAAGTTGGCCTATGAAAAACTTTTTTATTATTTTCAATTTTACGAAAAAAGTTATTTCTAATAAAAAAGGATTCTGTATGACCAAAAAATTAAAAGGCAACTTTAAGATAACAAATTGTATTAGTCATTAACAAGGATTAGAAAAAAACATGATTTTTACTCAAGAGTTAAGTATCTGTTTTTTGATAATATCTTGATTTGATATATAATGGTTGTCTTATTATATAATTTTTGGGTCTTGGAGAATTTTTTGTAAAGAATACTTTATTTCAAAAAACTAAAAATAATAAATGATCCATATAATGCCAACTTACGTAAACACACTGTATATTGTAAATGGTGGATAATTGTTTTGATCACTATACAGGGTGGACCGAATTTGACTTTTTTATATAGTATTTTTTTTTAACTATTACACAAAAACTGACTTTTTTTACAAGGTACAAATTTTAAAGGCAAGCTAACTGATTAAAACCACATTTCGCCATTTTGCGTCATTTACTCGCTATGGCGTGTTTTTTAGCACTTTCGTAAATCCTTCATAACTGTCTCCTAATTCTATCCTTATAACTTTTTGATCTGATTTTAATAACAGATTATTATTTTTTATAACAAAAAACAACTATGTCAACGTATGCAGGTGACCACGAAGAACAAACACAATATATTTTTTTAAATTAAAAAATAGCATATATCTAGTAAATAGTATTATACACCCATCATGAGCGGTTGCCTACATTCCCAGCCAATCAGGGCTTAACATATTTAGTAGTCTATTCTGTCACAAAATTACGACTTTTTGTTGTATACCTTTAACAGGTAGATAATTTTAAGCCAATGACATAAAATAATCACTAAAATATCTAAAACTGACAACTAAGTAACTAGGCGCTGAATGGTGTGTGAATGGGAAGGAGTAGGGGTCAAGGTACAATAAGCCTTTAGGCTGCAGTGCACCACCTAGGGGGGCGGTCGTCGGACCTGGGTGGGATGACCCCGAAAGGGCGAAAAAAAAACTAGGCGCTATCAAAAACTTTACGAATACAGCATTTCATGACGTATGATCCGCCATGTGCAAGGCTTAAGGGGCCACCGTAGTTATCTACAGACCGTGGTTGCCCCCTCCCCACCATACGTTGTTAAAAGATTGTATATATAGAGAAAATATGTTTTCATAACAGTATTATTCTTATAGAATTTCCCTGTTCTTTTTTAGCTTTTTGTTTTAAAACAAAAAATGAAAACATTATTTTTACCATCCCTGTACGGCAATATCTCCCTAAAACTCGTCGTTTTACACTTGCCGGGCCAGACAGACTGCAAAAAAATAACATATAAAATCTTATGAGAGTTTGCCGGCTATCCGGTTTTTTAACGTGAGAAAGGCTTAATAAGGCCCCATACACTTCGTTATAGCGTCAGCGTCAGTCCGGTATCGGCCATCCGGGTCTGGCTAGTTTTAAACGGGACTAAGGGTTGATTTTTTACCCTCATACATGCCGTACCAGCTCCATTTATTTAATTAAGTTTCAATGTATAGCAGGTAGGGATTAGACAAAAAAAGGAACATATCAAGAACCCGCTGACTGCCTAAATGTAGTAAAAATTAAAATTTAATTTTAATATGTTCTCATCTATTCGTGAAAATACGTATCAAAGTAAACGGTAAATACAGAATAATACACTTAAAACCAGGGCCGTTCCTGGCGGGGTGCAGCAGGTGCACTTGCACGGGGCGGCACAAATTAAGGGGTTCCACAATCTAGAAACTCTAGGGATAAAAGAACGAACAAAGTGAGAAGTTCGGGGTCTGTCAGTTGGACCGTATAAGGATGCATACGCGCGGAACCACGAGTTTCTCTGTTGGGAACCGTAAGTGGAGGAACTATACTGGACAATTCTGTACCTGGAAGTACCTATAAAAATACCGATAAATCCCCCACAGCCCGACGATGTGCAAGAGAGGGAGTCTTTCTGTAAGTGAAGGATCATTAATGAGACGAATAGCTCTTCTTTGAATAGAATCAAGAATGCTTAGGGTTGTGGGGGACGCCATGCCCCAGATATGAGAACAATTTTCCAAGGAGGTCGTATTTGGGACACATATAAAGTGTATAAATTAGAAGCGGAAAAAATACTTTTTAGCTCAGAAGGAGAAATCCAATCTTTTTGAGCTGCCGTGGCTATAGATACAATGTGTTTATGCCAGTTAAGGTTACTTTCAAATGTGACGTCCACAAGATTGAAGGTGTCCTTGCTCTGTAAAAACTTGGCCGCTCATAAGTAGAGGATGAGTATTTGATGACTCTTTTCGCGACAAGAAACATGATTGTGTTTTGGATGCATTAAAATGGACGATATTTTTGGCGCCCCAATCCAATATTAAATTAGGATCCTGCGAAAGAGATATCTGCATCGCCCCTTAACATTATTATTTTTTATTGTACAAAATAAACTAAAATGTCAGCTTGTTTGTTTAATTCAGGTAGTATTCTAATGATATACGGGGTACGACAATAGATATGAGTTTTTAAATGGAATACCTCTGCATATTATATCACCACCAAAGAAAATCTTTTAAAATGCTTTAAAAAATACTACATTTAATGTGTCTATCTGAATTAGTTTCGGAAATATGACCATCCAAATGTGAAAAATAATTTTAAATTATTCTTAGAAGCGTAATTGAGATACATCTTCCTGACTTTTTTTTATTTTTTAACGTATAAAATAAATAAAAAACACTATTTTGTTGGGTAGATTCTGTAGTATCCACATCTTTCATCAGAATGCTTTTATCTTTTAGGATATACGGTGTAGGACAAAACATTAAATTTTAAAATGGAAAACCTTTTAAATTATAAAAAATCTTGTATCTGTCCTTACACTCAGAATTAGCAAAAGTAGGAAGGCAATTTTAAGTTCAAAAACTGATAAAGAAAAAGGTAAAGAAATCTTTGACAAAAGTAGCGAGACTTCGCGAGACTGCATCGGAAACACAACAATAGCTCTTATTATTTAAATTCTTTTACTTTTTTTAGTAAACCAAGTAGATTAAATGTTGTATATTTATGTTTAAATAAAATACATTTTCAAGTTTCTTATTACCCCAATAGAAGTCGTCATATCCTTTTATAATTTTGCGTGCATGTAGTTTGGAGTATCTACTTTGAAATACACAGCATGAGCCATTAAAATTTCAAAGTTGCTTTTTGGCCAAAATAATGGATTTCTATCCCATAGTGTATCGGCGCGTCGCTGTAAAGGATAGCGGCGCCTTTGTATAAAATAGTCCGATTGCAGGCGGCCTTTTTATGTTTTTTGTATTATTTTCAAAGGGTACCGAATTTGCGCTTTTAAAATGTTCTTACTATAAATAATGTTTATAAATTTAGTGTATGTAAGTACTTTGTGGGCGTCTTTTTAGGTCAAACTATGAACCTTTTGAGCTACAGTTATTGTAAGTTGTGTAATGTGGCTATATTTTCACATTAAATCTCATGAAAATTTGCATATTGCATTATGTAAGGCGATATTTTTATTTTTTGTCTTAAAAGAGGTGAAATTCCCTCTAAAGAAACTGAAGTAAACCCTTTTCATGGCCAAAATTTTATGAGTATTGTTAAGGCCTTAAATATGCTAGACCCCGTGTAAATAAAACACTTTGTTTGGTTCAATTTATATTTAATAATTTATTTAACACTCCACTATTTGAGATATTGCATATGTACATTGTTTGTTATGTTACATTAAAAATAAATTAATAATACTTCGATCACATCACAAGATTTTCGGTAACAATTAAATAATACTATTTTCTTATCAATTATTTGTCACTAAAATTTAAGATTGCTTGCATTCTACTAAAAGGGTCAATCAAACAGAGACAACAATGAGACGAGTAACTGGTCCTAACAATTTGTCCATTGTATTTATCTCTTTCTGGTTTAACGCAAGTTCCAATAAATATGTCTTTGTCTTTCATCATGGCAGGCTATCGTAGATGGAGCAATCATCGCTTTGCCCATGTTGCCAAGTTGTTTACAATTTCTGCATGTAAACTTTAATGTACTTTTTGGCTCACATCTAATTAAGAGAAAGAAAATATACCATGAATCGAATATTTTTAACTTGACAACGTTGCCGCAGACAGTCACGACGAAATGTTATTCGATATTTGTGTTTGATATTTTTCAATGGCCGATTTGTTTGGACAGTTTGTTTACATTTTCTGTGATTTATTGTGTGTTTCGTGGTTTTTACCTTTAATTGGACTTTAAATATTGACTTTTATTAGTGATCACAGTGTATATATTAAATTTGTGCTTTTCAACAGATAATTTAAGGTAATATTGACATGATTATCTGTAAGAAAAATCTTTATAAAAACCAAATAAATGACATTTTTAATTAGGTGTGTGTAATTATTGGACTAAACCCCAACATTTTATATTAATAGGAAACAAAAACAAGTACCTAACATTAAGGGCAAAAATAGCACATCTATATAATTTGAATTTGGCGGGCAAACGATAAAGTCGACTCACGCGCCATCTGCGTTTACCTTCCTTGAAGACAGACAAGGAAGGCCCAGCAGCTATCTCTCTCTCGGATAATTTATTTACATTTAGTTGCTCATCTCATTCTTGTCTCTGAATCAAATATACAATATATTGTTACATCATACAAAAAAAAACGTTTCGGTTTTATTAGCTAAAATATTTACAATATAAAATTATGGTACAATTAATTTAGAAAAAAAGAATACCTGTGCATGTTAGATATCAAATATTATGCTCTAAATCACATCCCAAGATAATTTTAAAAAGTGAATATTAACTATTTATCATAGTTCTCATATAACTCACATAACTAAAATCCAAGGAAAATAAACTTTTTAATAAGGAGCGCTCGCCCCCATTTAAGCTTATGTTCGCTAAATTTCGTGACGTAATCTTTTCCCGTAATTCTTTGTTTACAATCGTACTGGAAGGTTTTTTCGAGGTTTTGGTGTTATTTTTTGCGTTTTATTAGTCATATATGTTTAGTTTTTACTGTTTATAGTTAAATTAAGTAGTTATTAGTACTGAAGTTACAGAGAATTTTAAAACCTGTAAACAGGGGTCACTGACCTTTGGATATTTTTTTACAGGGAATTTACGTTTAAATCATTATTAAGGGTATGTTACAATTTTTTTAGTAATTTTATTTTATGCTATGCAAGTATTGGTTTATTTTGTCAGATAAAAAAATATTATGGCAAAAAGGTGACGTCACAAACATAACCTATATTTTCGGACAAATATAAAAATCGAGCGCTCCTTATTAAAAATTTTATCTTCCTGGACTAAAATCTACAGGGTGTTCATTTAAAAACTTTCCACTCAAGTTATCTTCGAAACGACACAGATTTGAGAAAATCGCCGAAACACGTCAAGATATTTATTGAGGGGGAACGTTTTACAAAAAATTGGACGGCGCCCCTTTAACCCCTTAACCACCAGGGCCACCACCCCAAAATTCTTAAATGAGAAGGCGGGTCGAGTGATACATTATTTTAAAGCTCCTGACGAGTGCTTTATAACCCTAGAATATGAAGTCAATATCTTCACCTATTACAAAATGGCGGTACTTTAAAATTACCTAAATACCTGGGTTAGATGTACCTAATGTGGTGTTTTCTTAAAGTTCTTTTAAAGGTCTTTTAATGATGATACTGGTAGTAATATACAGGGTAGAAGAAAAAGTACATATTTTTTTATTTAAGAACCCTGTATATTATTTTACCATTAAAAAGATCTTTAAATGAGCTTTAAGAAAATACCACATTAAGTACATCTAATTTTATTAGTTTCGGAAATATGGCCATCCAAATCAGGTATTTAGGTAATTTTTAAAGTACCGCCATTTTGTAATAGGTGAAGATATTGACTTCATATTCTAGGGTTATAAAGTACTCGTCAGGAGCTTTAAAATGATGTATCACTCGACCCGCCTTCTCATTTAAGAATTTTGGGGTGGTGGCCCTGGTGGTTAGGGGTTAAAGGAGCGCCGTCCAATTTTTGTAAAAACGTTCCCCCTCAATAAATAACTTGACGTGTTTCGGCGATTTTCTCAAATCTGTCTCGTTTCGAAGATAACTAAGTGGAAAGTTTTCAAATGAACACCCTGTATATTAAATAATACAGTGGACCCGGCATAATCGAATCCTGTCTAATCTGGTGCTCCCTGTAATTCTACGCGTTTATTACTGTGGATTATACCTCAAAATTCAGTTTGCACTCGGTTACGGCCCTTGTGCTCGATGTGAATTGTTTCTTTTTCAATTTGTAGTCGAAATATGTAGATGTTTTGAGTTTTAATTTGTCAGATTACAAGGGATTCCTATACAAAAATGTCCGGATTATAGAGGGTCTTAGGCAGTTCTCTACCGGGTATCAATGACTCTATTGAACAAGCAATAACTCCTAGAATATTAGACATATTAAAATGAAATCAAGAAAGGTCTCAAAACTTTTAAAATTGTCGCATTCTGATTTAAAATTTAATTTTCTCAGGATTTTCATTTTAAAATTCAAAATTAGAGCCATTTTCGGTTAAACCTGAAGTGACTGAACAGTGACAGTACCATTTATTTTATTTTTTATCTTTGGACAATCCACGAAGGCTGAAAGCCTAAATACTAACGTACCAGTGGGTGTCTTAAGCAGGAGTAAGAGGGAAGTTTGTTAACACGGGACTTAAATACTTGAAGATTTGGGGGGAAGGAAAAGACCTCCGCGGGCAGCAGGTTCCACAACCTCGAAACTCTAGGGATAAAAGAACGAACAAAGTGAGAAGTTCGAGGCCTGTCCAATTGAACTGTATAGGGATGCATACGCGCGACACCACGAGTTTCTCTGTTGGGAGCTGCAAGAGGAGGGACTGTACTGGATAATTCGTCGAAACAGAAGCCGTAAAAGTATCTATAGAAGAGCGACAGATCTCCCACAGCTCGACGATGGGCAAGAGAAGGAAGTCTTTGAGTAAGCAAAGGATCATTAATAAGACGAACAGCCCTTCTTTGAATGGCATCAAGAATGCTGAGGGTTGTAGGGGATGCAATTCCCCAGACATGAGAACAATATTCCAGAGAGGGTCGAATTTGGGACACATACAAAGTGTATAAATTGGAAGGAGAAAAATACTTTTTGGCGCGGAAATGAAATCCAAGCTTTTTTGAAGCCGTGGTGACTATAGATACAATGTGTTTATGCCAGTTAAGGTTATTCTCAAATGTGATGCCCACAAGGTTAAATGTGTCCCCGCTCTGCAAAACCTGGCCACCCATAAGCAAAGGATGAGTGTTTGATGATTTTTTGCGACAAGAAACACGATTGTGTTTATACCAAGTCTCATTTTAATATGTCTGATAATGTAGTAGTTATGGCTTGTCTTATTAATTCGTTGACACCCGGTATATTCCGACATATTCGATAGCCCGACATCGCTGTGCAAAACGTTTGTCGGATTATCGCGAGTCCACTCACAGTATTGCAGGGTGTATATATTTAATCTTTTGTTTTATTTTAGAAAAAAATAGTGAAACGACTAAATCATAAAATCATTATTTACTAGTGAATTTACTATTGGCTTAACTCGGTTATAAATAAAAGATAAATAATTATTTAAAAATATTTGAAACATAAAAATATATTTACGAATGTACTCAAGACCCACTAAGCCCCCATCTACACTATCGGACAAAAGTAGAGCAACACTTTGATAAAATTTACATATCCTGATTTTATAATACTAAATGTAAGATATCGCTTTTAAATACATTGTGTTTTAAAACATCAAAGTAGGCTGCTGTCATCGGCGACAACGGCGCTTTGGATGATCAGGCCAGATCATGTCATTTTGTCATAAAGTTTTAACTGTAAATAAGTAATGCGTCAAAAGTAAAGCAACATTTTAATTAATTCATCAAATGATAAGTTTTCGGTAAAAGTAGAGACAAAAATTGTTTTCTAAAATTAGTTTTTTAATATTTTGAACATTTTTGTGCTGAAATAATTATGCCGAGAGGTATTCCAATTTCAAAAGACTTAAAGCAGAGAGTTGTGAATGCTTTCAGGGAAGGTAAAAAGCAAGCCCATATATCAAGACAATTTGATTTACCCAGTTACAGTGTATCTAAAATAATTTCATCCTATAATGAAAGGGGACATTTAGAGGATCTACCAAAATCGGGAAGACCAAGAAAAACAACAATATGGACCGACAGACGCATTAAAAGAATTTCTCAAAATGATCCTTGGAAGTCTGCACCTAGAATTATTGTTGTTCCAGGAATTATGGTTGGTCCACGGACTGTTCAAGAGAAGGTTGGTAGAGGCAAAGTTGTTTAGTAGACGCCCCGCTAAAAAGCCGCTAGTTTCTGGGAAGAAATAGACCAGCGAGACTTGCATTTGCACATCGGCATTTAAACTGGAAAGTAGACGATTGGAAAAAGTTCTTTTTAGTGACGAAACGCGATATAAAATTTTTAATTCCGATGGAATGAAACGTGTGCGGCGACCAATAAATGGCAGGTTTAATCCTAAGTACGTAACACCAACAGTTAAACATGGTAAAGGCAGTGTTTTTTTATGGGGTTGTTTCTCATGGAAAGAGGTAGGCCCTATACACTTTATTAATGAAAATATGGATCGATTTATTTATAGGGATATACTGGAAAATGTCATGCTCCCTTATGCAGAGTGGAAAATGCCACTGCGTTTTACGTTCCAGCAGGATAACGATCCAAAACACTCTTCGCGAATTGTTCAAGAGTGGTTTTGAGAAAAACAATGTTCGAGTTTTGGAGTGGCCGGCACAATGGGACCTCAACCCAATTGAGAACTTGTGGGAAGAAGTAGAACGTCGTATTCAAACACCAATGTTTCCGAATAAACAATCGTTGATAGATAAAATCCGCAAAGTTTGGACAAATCTTCCGGATAACATTATTCCAAATTTGATTGCCTTAATGCCGCGACGTTACCAGCAAGTAATAAATAATAATGGATATTCTATTAACTATTAACATAATACTTTTAGTAATTATTATAATTAAATGTGTTAAATGTTCTTTGTTGTAATATCTAAAATAAAAAATTATTGAATACAATTTGTTGCTTTACTTTTGTCGCACTGATTTTCGTCAATATTTAAAATTTTAAATATTTTTGATCTCAAATTTTATCTAAAATTTATCATAATGTTGTGAAGTATTCCTTTAATCTTAGAGATAATACTTATTCATTAAACGTATCCAGAAATTACCTGAGAACTTTTTTTTGTCGAAACAAAAAAGAAAAAACACTTTGTTGCTCTACTTTTGTCCGATAGTGTATTTAGGGGCCCAAAATGTGTAATTAAAGGCTTGAAAAACAGCTCCGAATAATTGGTCACGAACTTGTTATAAACGGTCACTAAGTGTGACAAATTGGTCATCCATACACCAACTTTTACAGCGTGTTTAAAATATTAAGGTTATCGAAAAATTTTTAGCACCTTAAACTCATCATACATGGCTCAATTAAAGATAATGCAATTGGTCACAAAATGGTCAAAATTGGTCAGAATGATTAATTGATTCGTCAGCAAGATTAAAGAAGTTCTGTATTAAATGAAGACATTGACACATTTACACTTCTGTCACACTTATTACCATTTTGTGACCAATTTGGAGGTGCTTTTTAAGCCTCAAATTTCACATTTTGGACCAGCTAAATAGATGGGGCTAGACAACTGATTATTTTAAAGTTGCAATTGTACCTACGCTTTTGGTATTAAAAATATTGTTTTTTTTAACAAAAAACTTAATATTATTTTACTTGTTTGTAGTATTTTTATCTTTATAAAGATTTTTATATCTATTGGAAATGTCCTTGTCAAAAAAAAATAAATTTACTGTTAGGGATTGGTCTTTAGCAAAGTTTCTCTGAGCTTTGGATATAATTTTATAAACATACTATGCGTCATTCTGTCACGTAGAATTGATGCACGTTATATCGTCAACTTTCTCTTCGCTTACGACGTTTCCATCGACGGTATGCATGCAACAAGACAACCGCTGTATCCTAGTACCTGTTAATACTAACGTCTTATGCTTGAACATGGCCTGAATCCCTACCAGCGTAGAAATGCGCGTAAAACGCGGTATCTGAACAGGCCTCTAAGCGCCAGCGGCCAACATTGAGCGGAAAAGTTCTTTTATTCTCACATAAAGATCAAAGACAGCGTTTAAACATTTTCCGCTTAACGCTGGCCGCTGACGCTTAATATCGTCTCAGAGTTCTAACTGTTTCTTAAATTTTTACATTTTATTTTATGATGGTGACGGATCTTTAACAGTAACCCTCTCAGGACTTCCATTTTCCCCAATTTCATGTTTTCTCTGCAACGCCTGTAACGTTAACGGTGGCAAAAGTGGAAAGTTTAGACCAGCTGCATGTTGAAAATTGGCAACGTGCTGTAAACTTTGCAACAGCGCGGCCGAGTGTTCCTGTGCTTTCCGCCTAAGTTCGGCAACACTGGATTGACGTTGATCGCTGCCTATGGGAGACCCTTGGGACACTGTTGGTCCTGCCTCGCTGGTTGATAGTAAGTGGTGGGTGGAAAGGCCGCTACCCAATGGTTTGATGGGGCAGCATGAACACAAGCCGGGAAATCCTGGAAAAAAGAAAAATTGTCATTAGAAAATTCTTTTATTTTAACAAATATGTATATAAACTTAAGTACAGGATGTTTTAAAAGAAAGACTAAAAATTTAAGTTTGTTTGTTGTTTAAAAAAGAGTTGTCTGCTGCATAAATATAAAGTCAGAAGTTAACCCTTAGGAAGATATCGCAGATTGTAGAAAAATATGTTACTATATTTCATTTTATAAACGAAATGCGATAGAACAATGAAATTTTATAATAATATTTTTTGTATAAAAACATATTTTCTTTACACAGTGTGTCTATGTAAGTTGGCGTTATAAGGGAAACTTTTTTATTATTAATTTTACGAAAAAGAGTTATTCTTTATAAAAAGTTCTGCATTGCTCAAAACCTAAAAAGTAACCACCACATATCAAATTTTATCAGTCATCTACAAGGTTTGGCCAAAAGAATAATTTTTGCTTAAGAGAGGGTGACTGTGTGTGCTCTTTAAAAGTTTTTGACACATGGCACCTCATATAAAATGTTAAAACTCGCCGCGCCTGCACGCCACTATTTAAAAGTCAACAATTAGCGAGATATCGCGGTATAAAAATGGCAGAAAAATTACTGTCTAGACTTAGATTAATAAAATTCTACCAGAATATTGCAAAATCAAAAATTTACTTTTTATTTTTTTTTTGCACCTTTTTAGAATTAATGGAAGAGATGGACCTTCATCGTTGTTATTTAATTAATATGAAGAAAAATCTAAAGGAAAGAAAAAAATAAATTTAGATAGTTTAGTTTATTTAGAAAATTTTTCATTTTCAGTATTTTTCTTTATTATACTTATTAATATAAAATGAAAAAATAAAATATAAACTAGGGCTGGCAAAAACCGGAAAAAACAAAACTGGTTTTTAAAAACCGTTTTCGGTTAAAACCGGTTTTAAAAACCGGTTTTTAAAACCGAAAACCGAAACGGGTTTTTAAAACCAAAAACCGAAAACGGTTTTCAAAACCGATACACCGAAAACGGTTTTTAAAACCGAAAACCGAAAACGGTCTTTAAAACCGAAAACCGAAAATGGTTCTCAAAACGGAACACAGTTAACAGAAAATCGGAAAGTAATTATTCTCTATTAATCGTTTTTGCGTTGATTACGGATTTGCCCATGAGCTGTGGTGTTAAGTGATAATCATTATTCATCCTAGAATATTCTTCAAAAGAAATTGGTTAAATATAAATAAGAATAACAATATAACATCCCTGTTAATAAAATGCAAGATTCTAAAAGGTGATGTAAAAATTCCATACATACATACATAATTTATTTTTTCCTCTTTATTTAAAATTGGTATTCTATTTTCGGTGTTTTTTCTTGGTTTATTGATTAATAAAAAAACAGAAAATGAAAAGTGGTGATTTTTAAATTTTAATTTAGTGTATTATTATAGTAAGTTGTAGTTTTTATTTTATAATACCATTAAATTTGCCCCTTTATTTCAAACAATTCTTACTAGAAACATTTTCTTCTAAAATGCGCCGTTTTCTGGTTATTTGCCGGTCTAAGGTTAAATGAACCACCCTGTATAATCTGTCAACCAATATCCGATTTTACAAAATGAACGGTTTTTCTTTTTTAGATATAAACCGCAATCAACCAAAAACCTATTAATTGATATTTGAAGAACCGCTTTTCGATTTTGGTCTGATTATCCAAAAACCGGTATTCGAAAACCGATTATCCGAAAAACCGGTATTTGAAAACCGCCTTTTAAAGCCGGTTAACCGATATTCGAAAACCGGTTTTTCAAAACCGGTTAACCGGTATTCGAATACCGGTTTTCGGTTTTGGCCAAAACCGGCGGTTTACCGAAAACCGGTTTCGGTTGCCAGCCCTAATATAAACTATAACGTGTTAGGATGAAATATTTTTTTATAAAAACTATATTTCCGAACTAGTGCGAAAAAGTGACTCTTTCAGAACTAAAACGCGTGCGGAAAAATGAACTTTTTGCACGCAAGTACACAATTTGTTTGCTGTCACCTATTAAGGCGTTTGTGATATTCCTTTATGTGGCAGTACTCGGTACAAATAAATATTAAATATAATGCTTTTTTGTTTTGAAAATAAAAGATAAAAACCTTTTTTAATTTTTTTCCGTGATATCTCCCCAATGGCTGACTTTACACCCAACGTTTATACCTTAAACTATCCTATATTTTAAAACCAAAACTTTCTAAATTTTTTCGCATTTGTTTTAAACACAATGTATGTTGATGATTTAGGTTATAAAGAAAAATTTCTTTTATTTCTTTTAGTGCATTTTAATAAAAGATTGGATTTTAATTAATTCTTACTTATTGTTAGGCCACAAATTATCAGAATATACGGATGCGAAAGTGCGGCAAATAACGCTTACTTGTTTCTATGACATTGAGAAAGAATAAATGGAACATCTGCACCAATGTATGGATCGTAATATTCTTAATTTGTAAAGGTTAAACCGCACCAAGGCGCTAAGGAGAGATAGACTTTTATAGTAACTAATTATGCAGCTTTTTTATGTGTGGAAAACGGAACAAAAGAATAATACACTAATTGATGGGAATTTACAAACTAAACATTTTACCCATTCTTTGAACGGTAAAATATTGTTAGTAGATGTCACGTTTGGATCAACCTGTAATAAAATGTCTATACCTGGTTACACAAAACATTTTTAAAAACGATTAAACTAAAATGAGGGTTTAGAATGTTTACAAAAAGCCATTAAAAAAAACCTTGCCTAATAACTGCTTATTAAATTAATTAATGGTATTCCGTTTTTTTAGCTTAATTGTATATTAAAAACTTTTGTGTAACTAGAGATTGAAACAGAATAATTGAAAGCCGAGTAACACAAGTTTCCAAAGAAACCCCGACGCAATCTTTTAAAGCAATGCAGATGTTGCCTTAGTAATACCCAAACCTAATTGATTTGTTTTTTATTTAAATACTGAAAAAACACATCATTTTTTAAATTTGAAATATAGCCTTTTAAATGGCAGTGCGGCTATAAATAAAAAAATATTTTCCTTTGTTTAGGCACATACTGATTAATATCAATAACTTAGTCTTAAAATAATAGTGGTCCTTTGGGAATCTAAAAAGTTTTCCGCTCCCGGTGATGGAGGAACAAAATAAATATACACATCAATATCCCATATTGAACGGTAAAAAATTTAACAAGACACTATACTAACACTTTAATAATAAATAACATAAAAGTTCACAAACAACTAAACACAATTAACTAACTTATGCTCACGTTCTATACCAACAAAAGTATGGTACTAACTGACACCTAGATGAGCATTAGGTTACTTACTAAATCGTGGGGTGTATGTCCACCACGCAGTGGGAGGGACGGTAGTGGTGAGAGATTTCAACGAACACGCTTAGTTTCGTATCTGGGTATTATGATAATTTGTGATTAGGCTAAAAAATTTATTCTCCAACCTCGTTTACGTAAACGATTCAAAATTGCGTTGAGCTAGGGTTTTTATTGTTTGTTAATCAAAATTTTAAAAACTAGATTTTTATAGGTTCATACGTCAATTTTATCCTTATCATAAAATAGTCAACCTTGGTTTTTCCCCGTCACATATTTAATGATTTATTCCCGAATCATGTAGTAAACAAGCTTCCAAATGCAATTATGTGTTTATGCCCTTTGGTTGACGGTCTCTTAACGTACCGTTATACCAATTTTGCGGCAATTTGCACCTGCTATCTTTAAATTTATCTTCGCTAAACTTTTTAAAATATAAATCGAATCAAGGGTGTGAAAAAGTAGGTATTTAGAAAGTTTTAATAAAGTTAAGTAGGTGATATGAGATGCAGGCCTTATTTATGTACGCATATCTAGACTGTGCTGACTATACAAATGGGAAACTTTTTTATTTTTTATTTTACGTCTCTTTATAAAAAGTCCTGGTTGATGCGAAAATACATTTCCACAAAAATATTTGAAGGTTGGATGTACAGGGTGTCCCATTTTGGTTGTCCCTTATGGGAAACTTGGAAACCATAAGAGATATTAAAAATCTGATACCCCATCCTCGAGCTCTTTTGGGAGAAAACATTTATGGTAAAAACAGATCATCGCTATCGCGAAGCGTTTCAGAGATACAGGGTGAGTCTCGATTTTTTCACTTTTTGAAAAGGCCCTGTAGCTTTGTTGTTATTACAGATACGAGAAAACTAATTGCACATTATAAAGACACTTTTTTCCGTAGAATCCAGTGGCGTAGCCAAAAATTTTTTGAGCTGTCATTTTTGACATATTAACCAAACATGTTTTTTTTTTTATTAGGAACACCCTATAAATGATTAGGTAATTAAATTGCTTGTTTTTTTCTGATTAAAATAATATGTCATTGTAGGTGGTTTAATAAATTTTTTACGTCAAATATTGGAAAAATTATGATTTTAAAGACGCATTGCGGCTTCTATCTGTTTTTTAAATTGTTTTATATTTTTCTTTAAAAACAATACTGCCATCCCTCAACTCAGGAGACATTTCCGTAGAAAAAAAAACAAAAAATTAATTAATTAAATTTTACTTTAACACTTTAAACTTTAAAATGTGTAACAACTGCCCTATCATACGTAGGTCAAATCAAGGTCAAATATTGTACAGGGTGAAATAATTTAGATTTTTCAGAAAATCAAATAGCCATATCTCTCTTATTTTAAATGGAACACCCTGTATTTTTTTACTTCACATGATGACAAAGAAAATACTCTTTCAAATGGTGTATAGGTTGCCTATACCTATCTTTTGTGCTTTTTAGTAAAATCTGTTTTTACAAATTTTTAGTCCAAATGTTTTTTTAATGAAAGTTGGCTGTGTGACATAGCAGCCATTATTATTTTTCCTAAGAAAATAACAACGACCATTTATTGATTAATAGTGTTTTAGTCAGTTTAAAAGAAATTTTAATGATTTTAAATAAAAATCCTTCTTCTACAACAATAAGATGATATTTATACTGGTAGGATGTGAAAAATGGTTTACTTTAGTCTAGAGTTAATCCTGAAAAACATTCCAGGAGAAACCATCTGATAACCTTAATAGTTGCTAACACAGAATGTCGTCATAACCGACCAGAGGCGTTATTAGGATTGTTTAAAAACACAAGTTTTATCATTACCACATTCAGCTGAAATAAGTGTTATTGGAAGTAGCATTATAAGCAACTAATGATTTTTTTTTCTGTGAATTTTAAAAATAGTGGCCGATAATAAAAAGTCTTTTAATTTTGTGCTTTTTCTCCAACAAATTTACATTTTGCAATAACGGCTTAGTAAATAGGCATAACTATATTACAGCCTACTTACATTTAAATAGATATTTGGAATAAAAATATGTTAAAACGAAATTTACTTAAAAAGTATAAAAGATAGGTATAGGCAACCTATACACCATTTGAAAGAGCATTAGGTTTTTCATCATGTGGTGTAAAAAATACAGGGTGTTCCATTTAATATAAGAGAGATATTGCAATTTCACTTTTTAAAAAATTGAAATTATTTTTTGATCACCCTGTATAATCTATAATCTCGATATGACCTACGTATGATAAGACAGACTTATCCTAATCTTGTAACAAATTTTAAAGTTTAGAGAGTTTATATTGTTAAAATAAAATAAATTTAATTACACCCCTGCATTTTAAAAAAATCAAATATCACAAAAACGAATAAAATTAGACACTTGGTACTATTAACAAACTTAAATTATTTTTTCATGTAGAATCTAAAACCGTCTTAAAATATAGGGTGTTCCTGAATTTTTCCCGATCCCCAAGGGTACAGCAACGCTCGTAAGACGCCTTCAGCTGCCTACCCGGAAAGTCTATGTAGACTACGTAAACATGAACCGCACTACTCGAAGACCGCGGAAAGAGTGCAATCAATTTTAAAAAGTAATGTTAAAGTCAGGTTATCAGTCATGTTTACTAAAAAAAATTTACATCAGTAGTTTTTAATGAAAAATTTCCCACATTTTTAAGGCGCTTCCAAGGGATGAGTTCACGTCGGGCAGCCTCGTTAAGAACTTATTTTATGATTAGATTATTATAATATAATTTTAACCGGAAGCCCTTTAACCTATGTTTAGAGGTTTCAACCCTCTAACTTTTATTAAATATCTTATATTAAATAATTCATTAGGGGGCGTCTATAAATTACGTAAGGCATTTAGAGGGGGAAGGAGGCGAGTTAAATTCCACCAAATCTTACCGTGGGTGGAGGTGGAGGGAGTCTGTGCAAATATCAGGTCAATTTTCTTCTGCTAGAAACAGGAAAAATTTCACTAGATTTGGACAGGTCTCCCAGGAAAAAATATGTATATGTAAATATATATGTGATGCAGTCTCACTTCGGTCAAAAGGACCTTTTTTTGCTCTTCAAAATTATTTCAACGATAAAATAAATATTTTGGTTGAAAAAGTATTGCTTTTTTACATATGAAAATCTCACGCAAGATTGGGGGATGGGGGGTGTTAAAGCAAATCTCACCAAATCTCACCAGGGGGACGCCCCTTTAATAATGTTTTTCTTTTAAAGTAATTTTGATTGTTATTATATTATTGCAAGGGAAAAATAACCCTTTATAATAAATAAAAATTTAAAGTTTTATTAAAATATCTATTAGATATCTTTAATTCGGAGATAGGCCAAATAATATTTTGTTTAAGTAAAGATGGGTCCACATTTAACTCATTCTGAAAGCGATGCCGCCAAGTACACAAAAAATGATAAAGTAAAGAAACCCTTTTGTGAACAATGATTTATTGCAGCAAAAATATTTAACCCGACGAGTTTCTAGTACCACGTCACGAGCAACCGGTTTTATAGTAGCACAAAGGCGAAATAAGAGAATGTTTTTAAGTAGGTGATACGTGTTTTAGCAATGTATTTTTTATTATTTATCTAAAAATATGTAATCAGGCTCTGTCCGAGGCTATGTGCATTCGAAAAGGTTTGTTTACTTTATCATTTTTTATGTACTTGGCGGCATCGCTTTCAGAATGAATTAAATGTGGGCCCATCTATACAGGTATATTACTTACCTTTTAATGAAGGAAACAGGGGCGGTGAAAATTGAGAACCTATATGTGACGCCAAATGGGGTGGAAAAAACAAAGATGGCGGAGTACTTCTGGTACTAGTGGAACAGTCCATGACCGGCCGAAAACCACCACCAGCACTGAAAAAAAACAAATGTTTTTTAGTTTCAGAAGAAGTTTTGATCATTTTTAGGCAGTTTGTATTGTAAAATGGATTAACAAAGTCTTTTTATATTTTCTAAGTACATTTTATGATTATCGCTTAGTTTAGGAAGATAAGAAATGGTAAGTGTTACAGTTACGAAATCAACGCTTAAAATTGACATGTTTCGGGTATCAGACTGGGCGGGTTCCGGGACTGTAACCCTTACCATTTTTAGCACAATATTTAAAAATTCCATGTAAAACATTTTGGCATTTTCGACAAAAAAGTGACGCGTTTGCCCAGCCCGACACCATAAACATTTGACATTGACAGGCTAAACCCTCCTAAAGAGGTTTTAAAAGGGTTTATTATCATAGAGATTATTTTATTGCTGGCCTAGTTACTAAAAGTTAAACAGCCGTGTGCAAAATCAAAAACTATTTTCATTATGTCATAAATGTTAAAATTTTACCACTGTCATTTCGTAATTCGTGTTTAGAATGTAGATATTAAAGAATTTAGGACCTATTTTGTTCGTAATGATTATTTTTTGTTTTCAGGGATAACCTTAAAATTAGTGATGTGCATAATCGCATTATTTCAATAATCGGATTATCAGGTTATGAATGAATTCAATATTCGAATTAATAAGAATTGTATAGACATTTTCGTTTTGCTACGTCCTCACCCCTCTTCTGTGGAATCAGGTATTTTTTGTAATTCCAGTAATATGAGTAATCAGGTTATTTTTCGTAATTCCGATTATCTGAGTAATCAGGTTATTTTTCGTAATTCCAGTAATCTGAGTAATCAGGTTTTTTTCGTAATTACGATTATTTGAGTAATCAGGTTTTTCGTAATTCAAATTATATGTGGAATCAGGTTATTTTTCGTAATGGAAATTATTTCGTAATTCAAATTGTCTTGGAATCAGGTTATTTTTCGTAATTCAAATTATTTCGGAATTCAAATTATTTGTGGAATCAGGTTATTTTTCGTAATTCAAATTATCTTGGAATCAGGTTATTTTTCGTAATTCAAATTATTTCGTAATTTAAGTTATCTGAGTAATCAGGTTTTTTTTCGTAATTACGATTATCTGAGTAATCAGGTTTTTCGTCATTCAAATTATCTGTGGAATCAAGTATTTTTAGTAATTCAAATTATCTGTGGAATCAGGTTATTTTTCGTAATTCCAGTAATCTGAGTAATCAGGTTTTTTGTCGTAATTCCGATTATCTGAGTAATCAGGTTTTTCGTAATTCAAATTACCTGTGGAATCAAGTATTTTTAGTAACTCAAATTATCTGTGGAATCAGGTTATTTTTCGTAATTCCAGTAATCTGAGTAATCAGGTTTTTTTCGTAATTCCAATTATCTGAGTAATCAGGTTTTTCGTAATTCAAATTATCTGTGGAATCAGGTTATTTTTCGTAATTCAAATTATCTGTGGAATCAGGTTATTTTTCGTAATTCAAATTATCTTGGAATCAGGTTATTTTTCGTAATTCAAATTTAATCTGCATAATCGAATTATACCGATTATTTTTAATTTGAAATATCCCATCACTACTTAAAATATCGATTGCTATATTTTGAAACCAGCAGGACTTTTATATTTAAGCACTTTTTTATTATAGTTCTTAATTAAAAAGTTTTTTATTTAACTTCCGAAGACATGCTGTAATTATCTGTGGTAACAACCTTACTAAAGTGTAATTTACGAAACTATAGTCAAATTATATAGTAACATTATATTGCGTTTTCTCCATCGGCTTATCTTGTTGCATTAATTTAATTTGGCAACAACGCGACATCGCTAAATTTAATATGAGACATTTGAGAATGTTTCTTATATGAAATTATAGCGGTGTCAAAGCGAGTGCATTTGCTTAAATACTTCAAGCAGCTTAATTTGCACTTGAGCCCTTGTTATATATTCATAACCTAGAAGCGACCAAACACAACTTGGAAGTAAATCTTTACACCTTGTTTATAACTTATAAAATGTAAAGAATAGGAGAAAAAAAAGTTCATCATATGATTTATCATATTCTTCTTTAAAATAGTTTACACAGGGTGTCCCACAAAGAACCACTGTAATGGCATTGAAGCGATTGGAAAAGCAAGGACCTGTTTTTTTCTTTCGATTTTTATTTGGGATAGCAGAGGGCGCCAAGTGATGGTAAGGGGGCGCGGTTTAAAAGTGAGGACTTTTTTATTTCATGTAACACGCTCCAGAAAAAAAAGCCGTAGGGGGCGGCAAAGAACAGTTTTTACCCCCCAAAAATAAAGGTCTCCGCTGCCTATAAACATAAGCGCCAGCAAATATACCCTACTGACCTTAGGTTATTAAATAATCATCATTTTTTCATATCCTACTTTTTGAGACATCAACCTCAGCAGTTCCTTATGAGACACCCTGTATAACACAATTTATATGATACAAAAGTATGTCGCGACATTTAAGTGCTCCTATGTACTTTAGTTAAAAATTTAAACAATTAAAAGTAATCAGATCAATGTATTTAATTGATTTCTTTATTCACAGAGGTAAATCTCGCGACAAGCTTTTGTCATATAAATCCTGTAATGACATTATATGTTGATGGTAAAAGTTTTAAAGGAAACATTTATATTGTCCTCTGCAATTTAATAACGGCTTGTTTTAAAATAGTTTTAGAAATGCACCCATTTTGATTTTTCCCTATATTTTATTTTCGTAAGCTACTTAGGGCAATTACCCATCAAGCCCTCTTTAAAATTCTGGGATATCGGATTTTCATAAATTTTTAACAGTTTGTAAAAATTTCTCCCCTTTCTATCCGATTTAAAAACGTCCGAAGAGGATTAGAATTGCCAACTTACCCGAAAATAATTAGGTATAAAAATCCATTTGGTTGCAATTCTTGTTATGCCCGCGTTCACAGTCACTTCCTTTTTAAATTAGGGGTTTTTCTTTGGACAATTCACGAAGGCTGAAAGCCTAAATACTAACGTACCGTGGGTGTCTTAAGCAGGGCAAGAGGAAGTTTGTTAACACGGAACTTAAAAACTTGAAGATTTGGGGGGAAGGAAAGACCTCCGCTGGCAGCAGGTTCCACAGTCTAGAAACTCTAGGGATAAAAGAACGAACGAAATGGGAAGTTTGGGGCCTGTCCAATTGAACTGTATGGGGATGCATACGCGCGGCACCACGAGTTTCTCTGTTGGGAACTGCAAGAGGAGGGACTATACTGGACAATTTGTCGGAGCAGAAGCCGTAAAAGTATCTATAAAAGAGCGATAGATCTCCCACAGCTCGACGATGAGCAAGAGAAGGAAGTCTTTGAGTAAGTAAAGGATCATTAATAAGACGAACAGCCCTTCTTTGAATGGCATCAAGAATGCTGAGGGTTGTAGGGGATGCCATTCCCGAGACATGAGAACAATATTCCAGAGAGGGTCGAATTTGGGACACATACAAAGTGTATAAATTGGAAGGAGAATAATACTTTTTGGCTCGGAAAAGAAATCCAAGCTTTTTGAAGCCGCGGTGGCTATAGATACAATGTGTTTATGCCAGTTAAGGTTATTCTCAAATGTGATGCCCACAAGGTTAAATGTGTCCCCGCTATGCAAAACCTGGCCACTCATAAGCAAAGGATGAGTGTTTGATGATTTTTTCGCGACAAGGAACACGATTGTGTTTTGGATGCATTAAATTGAACGAGATTTTTGTGCCCCAATCCAATATCAAATTGGAAACCTGTGAAAAAGATATCTGCATTGCTCTGCGTTTGCTTTCGAAGTCGGATTGAGAGATTGGTTTGGGAACCTGAAAAGTGGAGTGAAGGGTACTATCGTCAGCATAACTATGAATGGGATTGGTTTTGGAAGAAAGAAGGTCGTTGATGTGAAGAAGAAACAAAGTTGGTGCTAGTACTGAACCCTGAGGCACTCCAGCATTAATTTCGTGAATGCTTGAAGAGTGGCCATCAACAATGACTGATATACGTCGATTAGAAAGATAACTGGAGAGCCAAGAGCAGAGTTTAGTTGGAAGACCGTAGGAGGGAAGTTTATTAAGAAGTGCGTCATGCCAGACTTGGTCGAAAGCTTTAGATATATCAAGAGCAACGATCTGGGACTCACCTAGAAATTCAAGAGACTTGTTCCAGTTGTTTATTACTATTTAAATAATAAAAATTAAAAACTTTAACAAAGTGATCTCAAAAAATGTAAATCAATTTTTGCATTTGTAAATAAAAGTATTTTTAGGTAAATAGAACGTTTTGTTTTGTACACGTTTTAAAAGTAAAAGAAGTTTATGGTATCTCCCTAACGGAGAGAAAAGAAAGCCGATTTTTAACATTTTAAATTTCGCTCCCTTTAATTTCCCATTACGCTTTAGTGCACCCTCCGATTTAAATAAATAATCGGCCATTTTTATGATGCGGCAGACCCACAGCTAATTTGATCACGTGCATTATTTAGCTCGAGACGCGAATTTCGCAATTACTTTGTGTTCGTCGACATAAAAATTTTAAGTAAGATTATCCTAAAAGTAAATTGAAATTTATGCTCGGTTAAATGCGGTCTAGTTTTTAGCAAAATTGTTTTAGGAATTATTGACTAAATTTTCAGTTAGATATTTTTAATAAGGAAAACATGTCAGGAGTCGGGGCAAAGAAAATATAAATGTTCAGTTTTTGCCGAAAGAACGTAATCAATTTAAAGTATAGGTTTTAACCTATATTTTATTACCTTATAATCTCCTAAAGCAAAAAATGCTGAGAATTATGTGTTATAATGGAATGAAAATGGCTTATACCCAAGCTTCAAGAAAAAAACGCTGAAAGTTCACCTTAAGTGATAAAATTAGTTGGTTATGTAAGAAGTGTATTAAAGATATCTGCCGTCCTTAGTTAAAAAGTCCTAATTACAATTTATACGCTTTAAATTTACATAAATATATTATCCTATGTGCAGAAAACACCAATATCTTAAATAACGTAAGTCCTAAAAGTTTTGGCACAAAACTCATTGTCTTTAATTTTAAGAAAAACAAAATAATATTAAGTTGTCTTTGAAAACAAAAGTTTATTTACTTTATTTACTGTCAGTTGAGATTTATTTATTTTGAAGTTTTCGCTTTAAGATGTCGTATAAATTAGAAATAAGAAAAAGTGTCTACAAGTTAGTTGGGCGGATACCCAAAGCTGAAATCTATCGAATATTCCAGAATGAAAACATTTTACGCAGAACCATTTATAGAACAATAGCGGAGTGCGAGCAGGGAATACCATGTCTGAATCTCCCAAAAGTGGAAGACCACGTGCATTTACCGCACAGAGGTCAGGGAGATTGGTGAGAAGAGCAAAAAACCAGATTGGAATGACAACGAGGAGACTGGCTAGGCAATACAGATCTTCTAAGAGTACGATATCGTTGGAATTGAGGAGGAATGGTCTTAAATATCGAAAGAGACGTAAGTGCACCAAATACTCTCAAGCGCAGCTTCTTCGTATACCAAGATGTTGTCGTCAACTGAGGCGGGTATATTTTGCCAATGAATAATCATTATTTTAGATGACGAAAAGTATTTTACTTTGAGTAATTCTGAAATGAAGGGAAACGATGGATTTTATACGGACAACGTAGAGGAATGCCCTGACAATGTTAGATACAAACATAAAGCGAAATTTGCAGATAAAATCCTTGTCTAGTGCGCAATTTCTAACAGGGGTGTATCCCGACCTTTTGTGGGAAGAGTGAGGGGTGAAGCTTTGAATAGTCAGAGCTATATTGATAACTGCCTTTCCAAATTGCTTCAGTTTGTCCGCGAACATCATGCTAATGACGATATCATGTTTTGATGTGCCAGACCTAGCATCATGCCATAACTCAAGAGATACCCAAAACTGGCTTTGACAACACCACATACCTTTTGTTCCCAAAAATGATAATCCTCCAAACTTGCCGCAGGCTCGCCCAATAGAGGATTTTGGGCTGTACTGTCTAGAAAGGTTTATCATGGAGGCTGGGAAGCACAAGATAAGGAACAATTAAGACGGCGAATTTACGGGAAATTAAGAGAAATTGAACTGAATTCCGTCCAGGACCTTATGAGAGACATTCGAAGAAATTTGCGTCTGGTAGAGCAGAATGGGCCACTCCACATAATTCGATAGTATAGTTTAGTTAAGTATTGAGTTGTAATTTATGATAACTAGTTAGTGTTTAAATAAATTTCTTCATTAAAAAAAAACCGATAAATATTGTGTGCCAAAACTTTTAGGACATAGTTAATAAATCAAAATAAATCAATTTTATCTTAGCTTTACCAATCTGTTGGTTAGGACGTTTTAACTTAGAAGGGCAGATATGCTCTATATTGGTTGGGCAAATTCATTTATTCAATGGTCTTTTTTGTTGGGTACACGTCAAAAGCCTATCTAGAAAGAATAAGACCGCTTCGGTCCTGGTCCCGGGGCATAGCGTGTGACCCTGTTTAGCCCTATTGACCCCTATAAAGAACACTCGTGAGTTCAGCAATATTAATTGTATCAGAGTTTTATTTTTTACTTATGTCCGCAGTATATTGGAATACTGTTCGGTTGTGTGGAGTCCCTACTACCAGTGTCACGGATACGCAATTGAATAAGTGCAAAATAAATTTTTGCGATACTTGTACTATAAGGAAACTGGCATGTACGATTTTAACGTATCAAAATTATATTTATTACAGAGATATAATCTGCATACCCTGTCAAAAAGAAGAAATGTGCATGCTCTTCTTTATCTGTACAGGATTTTACATAATAAAATTGATGATCCAGCACTTTTGTCACTTGTTCCGTTGCATGTGTCTCCATATGCTACTAGATGTTCCAACACCTTTTATCAGCGGAGGGTTGCAAGGAATAATAACCTTCTAAATTCACCTCTGTATAGAATGTGCGCTGGTTATAATGAAATCCAGGCTCATTGCGATATCTTTTCTGTAAGTCCTAACTCGTTTAGAACTATTCTTGGCCGGGTTCTGGAAAATTAGTTTGGAAGTATGTTTACTTTCTTTTACTGTTTACTGTCTTCTGTATTGGCAACTTGTACATTTTTTGTTATTTTATTGTGTTGTTTTTATTGTTTTATATTATTATGTATTTACATGCATAAAAATTGTACCTGCTCTGTAATTGGATTTTCTGTTGAGCGGTTTTTTTTGTAAATTTATAAATGTAGAGTTTGTGAATTTGTGAATAAATGAATAAATGAATAAATGAATAAACTGGCCGTTTGCCTGAAACAAAATAAAGAAAAACCCCCAAAAACCCAAAAAAATCAATTAAAAACCGACGTTTCGGTGCTAAGTGTGCCACCGTTGTTAAGTTAAAATTAAGTTAGAAAATTAAAATAAAAAATTAACTAATATTTAAATTAAAAATTATTAAAATTTAAAGCTTTTTAGTTTTGTAAACTGTGAAAATAGTTTGACATTTGTGTCGCTCAAGATACAGGGTATCTTGCATACGATCAACTTTGCGACTAAGGTAAATTGCGTTAAATCGATGTATTTTTGGCCAAGAAATGTGTTGTAGTATCTTGTACAGACATTTTACAGACACCATATATAAGGATTAAAAATAATAAACTTAATATTTTTTTAAATACATGCCACTAAAGGCAAAATTTTAATATAAAGCGCATATCGTATTTTTACGAATTGTGATAAAATAAAAAATGTATATCATATTATGAATGCATGGACCGGCAAAAGAATGTTGCATACTTATCAAATGTTAATTTTATTTTAATCTTTTTATACCTGACATAAATTATATCGAAATAGATATTAATAGTTAATCTGGATAGATTTGGGCTACATTATCGGGCGAAACCTCAGAAACACCTATGATACGTATTGTATTTTATTATTAAATAAATTAATTTAAATATCACATAAATATTGTTCAATTATGTAATTATATTATCATTTTGCAAGCTATTTGGGTTTAAAACTTAAATAACTTTTAGGGTCGAATCCATCTTTCATGAACCTCTATCTTAATTTTTCCCGACGTCACATATATAAATTTTTAGTTAAATATTACAAACTTTTTTAATAACATAATTTAATGTTTACTACATGCCATTAAAGGCAAAACAAAAACATAACCGCATATCGTACTTTAACGAATTGTGATAAAATACAAAAATGGGTGTATCATATTATGAATACATGGATCAGCGAAAGATGGGTACAAAATTTATTTTAATATTTTTTTACCTGCTCTTAATTATTACAAAATAGTCTAAATCTAATTAAACCTTAGTAATTTCGGCAAAACAGACTCACAAATGAAGTATTTGGCTTCTGACCGTAAACACAATTTTACTTATTAGAAATTTGATGGATTTAGGCTAAATTATCGGGCGCAACCTCAGAAACACCTGTGATATTCTAATAAATAATTAATTTATTTAAATAATACATAAATGCTGTTTAAGAATGTAACTTATAATTAAAATTTTGAAACCTATTCGCCTTTGAAACTTTAATAGGTTTTAGTCTAATTTTCCTTGACTTCACATGTCTAAATTTTAAAATATTTAAGAGGTATTTTATAAGGATTTAATAATCTCTCTCTATTTTTTTCTTGGTTTTGGTCCCTTCAGGTCCAATCCACCACTCTCCTCCTTCCGGACTATGCTTTCCAGGGCTTCGTCGGCGAAAAATCTGGATAATCGAGCTCGTAGCTCCCAGAAATTCCAAAAAGAAAACAAAATAATTCAATAATCGATGCAATACATAAATTGTCGGCTGTCAAACCAAGATCTGCTACTGGTGTTACGTATAACCTTCACTTTCACTACTGACAGTTCCCATGGCACGCCCATCTATTTCCCGCCATTTGAGAAATACCTCGTGTTCACCACCAAACAGGATACCATCAGCTTATAGGAATCTTCGCTTACAGCGCTTAGATCCAGAAGAAAGATGCCGTCAATTTAGCGTGAATCTTTCCTTGATCCTTGAAGATAAAAAACGTTCGTACGACACCTCTAGCCGCCACTCCGGGAAGAACTTTGTAGTCCTCTACGCACGTCCGCACTGTCCAGAGGTCAAACAAAGAGTCCAAGGATTTTTATATACATGTCATTAAAAACTAAACTATTGGGTCTTTTCTCGGTTTCTAATCCGTATATTTTAAATTTCTAGGTTTTACTATATTTAGAATAGTGTGCAGTATTACGATGCAGCATCTGAATCCTTTTGATCGGTTGGAAGTAATAAAAAAATATAACCAAAGTTGTAGCTTAGTTGTAGCTACTTAACGATTATTCACTCGAGTATTGTGTATGTACTCTGAGCAGGTTATACGTCGCACTGTAGAAAAGGTTGTATGTGACTTTACGTCAAAACGCATCCACAAACTTTTCCACAGTGCGGCGGATAACCTGCACAGATTACTATTAATAAACGTTGAGTGGCCACAACTGAGCTACCAATTAGGTAATATTTTTCGATTACTTTCAACCTAGGTGACCGGGAAGAGTCAGAAGCTGCATAAGAAAACTACACACTATACTAAATACAGTAATATGTAGAAATTTAAAATGTATGGATTAGAAACCGAGAATTTTCTGTTTAAAATACTATCATTCTTATTGAAAGATCCTATATAACAAAAGGCCATTCGTAGTTTGACGAATTGTGATAAAATAAAAAATGTGTATCATTTTCTGAATGCATGAATCGGCGAAAAGATTTTTATTTAAATAATTTTTAACTGCTATAAATTATAATAGAACAGTCCAAACTCAATTAAACCTCAGTAATTTTAGCAAAACAGACTCACAAATGAAGTATTTGGCTTCGGATGGTAAACACAATTTGACTCATTAGAAATTGATAGTTAAACTGGATGGATTCGGGCTGAATTATCGGGCGCAAGCCCGGCAACACCTGTGGTAATTACATTAATGCTGCTGCTCATAAATAAATAGGAGCAAATTAGAGCGACTGTGCAATTAATTAATCAACTAATTAGCAGACAGGTGAGATCAAAGAAAACCCGGTCTAACCCCGACAACGGCGCAAATCGCTTTTGCGGAAAATTTAGACGCGAGTTTTGCGTTAAAAGAGAAAATTAACCGTGTGGAAGAGTTAATTTGTTTACTCGTGTAAAAATAATTTTAAGGATTATACCGAATTAGGTCTTTTTTAGCTTTGTCTTTGTCTACAAATTATAAAATTTAACTTGTGTTTTTATTCTACTAATACAATTCAAACTTTTTAAACCAATGAAATACATTTTTTGTTTACGTATTTTCCTCAATCTATAGTAAACAGGGTATAATAACTTAATTTATGTTATCCAAACTTTAAAAACTACAATAATCAAACGCCCGAATTATCAATAAGATAACATTTATTCCGTACTGCTTAATACTATGTCGTGTGTAGAAACTATAAGGATAAAAGAACGAAAAAAGTGAGAAGTTCGTGGCGTGTCCACATGGACCGTATAAGGACGCATACGTATGACTCTATGAATTGATCTGTTGGAAGCTGCAAGGTTAGGAATGATACTGGACAATATCTATAAAGAATCCTAATATAGTAAAGTACAGCTACTTTGATAGGTTTCTATAAGGCGGGCGAATCGCGTCATTGGAGAGGGTCCTGGGTAGCTTTCCAGTGACGAAAATTTTTGTGCGTCACGCTCCAGGGCTTGAAGCTCTTGAACTGCTCTAAAAAGTTAGTCACTGGAACGCATCCTTAGACAAGACAAGGAGAGAGAGATACTTTAAGAAACTTTAAAATTTCGTTGTTTTTAACCTTTCTTGGCTTTATAATAATAATCTCGTTTTAATATCTAATTCCTTTTTAAATAAATAATTTTAAAAAATCCATCCTTAACCATAAAAAAACACGTTTGAAACACAAAAACCAAAAGAGGGGTTGGTGCATGAGGGGCAAGGGAAAGAAAAACGGAGTAGCTCAGGTGCATAACACTTTCCGTCACTGGAACGCCATAAAGTAGAACGAAATGCTCCTGAGCTACTCGGGAGCGCTCTATTTGCGTCACTGGAAAGCCACTCTAGTAAATAACAGAAAAAGCGGAATTTCTCCTATTACCTGTCAAAAAACGCAGATGTTATCATATTGTGAACACCTAGTTTAAAAAAGTATACATTTTGGGAATTTTAAAAATATACATTTTTGGGAAATTTAAATTTTAATTGGGTTTACTTAACATTGGGAAATTTGCTACATAAAAATATACGTGAGGTGTCAAGGTCTTAAAAGTATAAATTAAACAATTTTCTAGGTTACTTTTATAGTAATAAAATAAAAACATTAAACAAACTGGGTAGCGTAGAAATGCAAAACAAACACAGGAAAATTTGATATTTAAAGAAGAGAGAAAGAAATTAATAGGGATGGTTTATCAGAGAAGAAGTAGTTAGTAAAGTCAAGCATAAAGTTAAAGTTAAAGTTACGCCCCCGTACGGGCTACTCCGAGTGGGAGGTATGCCCGTACTAAATTTAGTTAGTCAAATAAGTTAAGTTGGTTTTTAAAAAATGCAAAGTTAGTTGTGATGGTCCACCGGTCTCATTGTCCCAAGAATATAGTTCCATATGGTACATTGCCCAGTGACGTAAAGTAGCCCTTATATATATAAGTATTTCAAAATGTCAACGTCACAATATATTATCGCGACAGTAGTTACTCGATGTCAAATGCCTGAATGATTTTTTATATAACCTAAATTAAAAGAATTATTTTGAATTAAATATTTTATTAATTTATTTCTCTTAAAGTAATCTTAACTTTTATTGTATTATGCAAGGACAGAATAGTTCTTCAAAGTATATAAAAAGTTTAATTTTCTTAAAAAGTTTATTAAACCATTTTTATTCTGGAGAAATGCCAAATATTATTTTGTTTAAATCAAAGTTAGCACTAATATCTTACTGGAGAACAAGGATAGTTGTTCGATAAGACTCCTAATTTTCACCTAGACTCGATACAGCCACACTAAGCTTCTGAGAGGCCGTCGAAACTCGTCCGTGGAGAGAGTCTTGTTAAATAACATAAAAAGTAGGAATTCTTTTGTTTAACTGTCAAAAAACGAAGATTCTTTCGTTAACTTAGTCTTTACTTTAAGCAATCTCAAAATCACAGTTTTTCAGGTTAGTTCTGATACTGGTGTTGAAACAACCCGTACAATAATTTCCAAAAAAATTAAATGGAATGGGGGTTCTTGTAGCACATCATTTTAAAACTCCTGACACATTCTTTATAGCCCCAGAATAAAAAGTGAATATCTTTACCCCTCAAAAAACGGCGGTACTTTGAAAATTACCTGAATCCCTGATTTGAATGGCCATATCTCCAAAACTAATAAAGTTAGATATACCTAATTTGGTATTTTCTTAAAGGTCTTTTAGATATCCTTTTAATGGTGAAATAATATACAGAGCGCGTCATAAAAAATCTATACTTTTGTATAGTATTACCAATATTACCATTAAGTAAATCCTTAAAAGGGAAATTATACTACATTATGTGTACCTAACTTTATTAGATTTGGAAATACGACTATCTAAATCAGGTATTCAGGTAATTTTGGAAGTACCGCCATTTTGTAGTTGGTAAAGGTATTGACTTTATATTTTAGGGTTAAAAGTACTAGTCAAGAGCTTTAGAATGACGTGCGATCACCTCTTTCCATTTAATTTTTCTTCTCAAAATGGCGCCCAGCTGTTAGTTTGACATTTGTATCTGTCATTTTGTGATATTCGCAACGCCAATTTTTAAATACAGGGTGGCTCACCATATTCGACACGGTCTGTAGCTGGATAACCATGGGGTTTTAAAAAAGTAAATACTGGAACATATACAGGTCGGATAAGACCACAGTATAAAGTTATTTTAGTCTATACAGGATGTCTCAAAAAAGTGTGACGTATCAAAGTTATATTTTTTTAATGGAATACCCTATATTTCATGACGGTTTTAGATTCTACTTTAAAAAATAACTTAAGTTAGTTTATAGTACTAAGTGTCTAATTTTATTCGTTTTGGTGATATTTGATTTTTTGAAAATTACACAGGTAAAATTAAATTAATTTACTTTAACACTTTTAACACTTTAAACCTTAAAATGTGTAACAAGATTAGAAATCTTGTAAAAAATTTGAAAGTTTAAGAAGTTTATATTGTTAAAATAAAATTAATTTAATTGCGCCCCCGCATTTTGAAAAAAATCAAATATCACAAAAACGAATAAAATTAGACACTTGGTACTATTAACAAACTCAAATTATTTTTTTATGTAGAATCTAAAACCATGATAAAATATAGGGTGTTCCATTAAAAAATATAACTTTGATAGGTCACACTTTTTTGAGACATCCTCTATAAAGTAAAATAATTTTATACTGTGGCCTTATCCGACCTATATATGTTTCAGTATTTACTTTTTTAAAAACCCCATGATAATCCAGCTACAGACCGTGTCGAATATGGTGGGCCACCCTGTATAACTTACTTTGCTTGTACACAATATTTTAGGACACTCACTATAAATCAGAATCGTATAACGCAAATCGGTGTACCTTTGCGAGCATTTTAAGCGGCGCGGCAGGAAATGCGATATGTAAATGAATGTGATTAATAATCAAACAGCAAATTGGAAAGCCCTTTGCTTTGCATTAGTCGAGTAATTTCAAACACCAACTCTCAGGCGAGAAAGAAGGAAATATTAGGAGAAGGCCTGATGAAGAAGACAGTGGCGCAGATATTATAAATGGCGATTTCAAAGATCAATGAGACCCCTGGTGGTCAACGGCGCAACCTAAGAAAACAGGTTATCGGGCATGATTAACCATTGAAATGGATATAAATATAATAACGTATGTCCTAAAAGTTTTGGCACAAAACTCATTGTCTTTTATTCAAACAAAAACAAAATAATATCAAGTTACCTTTGAAAACAAAAGTTTATTTACTTTATTTACTGTCAGTTGAGATTTATTTATTTTGAAGTTTCGCTTTAAGATGTCGTATAAATTAGAAATAAGGGTAATTGTCTAGAAAGTGGGAGCAACTCCGATTTTGACGAAATTTGGTATACGGGGGTTTTTGGGGCGCTGATCACGAATCCGAAAGAATTTTTAGTCGGAAACGTTTCGTTTTCGAGATATATCATCATCAAACTAGTAATTTACACTAACCTTATTTTCACTATATTCCGCCTTCTTTTTGCACAAAATTTTTATAAAACACTAAATTGCCACACAATATTTTATAAACACCTTTTAAAAAACCTGTTTTTTATTTATTTTACACGTTTTTTTCATTAAATTGAAAATAATTTACCCATAAATGCTGCAACCATAAATACAATATGTAGATGTATTTATGGTTGCATACACGAGTTTGTTTAAAGTAAAGCTTTTAAATTAATATAATTAATAATAAAAAAATGTTTTTAAAGGGTTTTTGATGTTAAATAAAATATTGTGTGCCATTTTAGTATTATAATATGAATTTTGTGCAAAAGAAGGGGAATATAGTGAAAATAAGGTTAGTTCAAATACCTACCTTGATGATGATATATCTCGAAAACGAAACGTTTCCGACTAAAAATTCTTTCGGATTCGTGATCATCGCCCCAAAACACCCCGTATGCAATTTCGTCAAAATCGGAGTTGCTCCCACTTTCTAGACAATTACCGAAATAAGAAAAAGTATCTACAAGTTAGTTGGGCGGATACCCAAAGCTGAAATCTGTCGAATATTCCAGAATGAAAACATTTCACGCAGAACCATTTATAGAACAATAGCGGAGTGCGAGCAGGGAATACCATGTCTGAATCTCCCAAAAGTGGAAGACCACATGCATTTACCGCACAGAGGTCAGAGAGATTGGTGAGAAGAGCAAAAACCAGATTGGAATGTCAACGAGGAGACTGGCTAGGCAATACAGATCTTTTAAGAGTACGATATCGTTGGAATTGAGGAGGAATGGTCTTAAATATCGAAAGAGACGTAAGTGCCCCAAATACTCTCAAGCGCAGCTTCTTCGTATACCAAGATGTTGTCGTCAACTGAAGCGGGTACATTTTGCCAATGAAAAAATCATTATTTTAGATGACGAAAAGTATTTCACTTTGAGTAATTCTGAAATGAAGGGAAACGATGGATTTTATTCGGACAACGTAGAGGAATGCCCTGACAATGTTAGATACAAACATAAAGCGAAATTTGCAGATAAAATCCTTGTCTGGTGCGCAATTTCTAACAGGGGTGTATCCCGACCTTTTGTGGGAAGAGTGAGGGTGAAGCTTTGAATAGTCAGAGCTATATTGATAACTGCCTTTCCAAATTGCTTCAGTTTGTCCGCGAAGATCATGCTAATGACGATATCATGTTTTGGCCAGACATAGCATCATGCCATTACTCAAGAGATACCCAAAACTGGCTTCGACAACACCACATTCCTTTTGTTCCCAAAAACGATAATCCTCCAAACTTGCCGCAGGCTCGCCCAACAGAGGATTTTTGGGCTGTACTGTCTAGAAAGGTTTATCATGGAGGCTGAGAAGCACAAGATGAGGAACAATTAAGACGGCGAATTTACGAGAAATTAAGAGAAATTGAACTGAATTCCGTCCAGGACCTCATGAGAGACATTCGAAGAAATTTGCGTCTGGTAGAGCAGAATGGGCCACTCCACATAATTCGATAGTATAGTTTAGTTAAGTATTGAGTTGTAATTTATGATAACTAGTTAGTGTTTAAATAAATTTCTTCATTAAAAAAAAACGATAAATATTGTGTGCCAAAACTTTAGGACATACGTTATTATTTGTTTACTTCGTTATGCTTAACACGCGTTTTTGAGCCTTGTGCGTTGATAGCTGTGTGATTTGCTATCATTTTTATCAAAAAGTCTTTCTTTTCACCTATATTAAAACGTTTATTATGGCATCAGAAGAGCCATTAATATTTAAAATAAAAAGATGTGTATAATCAAAATAATATGGTTGAAATTCAAGATTTCTTCTCCTTCCACTGTGCACCTACTATAGGGAGTGCAATTGAGGTATGGAAATACTGAGCTTAGCGTCAAAAACAGTTCTTCACTCAATCCAAAAAAAAAGGTTTTACATGGCGCTTTCTTCACTTATCACCACTAACAAAAAAGTCTGTTAAACCATCAAGGGCACTACTTAAACCCACAAATTCAGCTTTAACACACTTAATACGTATAAATCTATACAAATTCACGGCTGTATTGAAACTTGAACAGTATTTAAACCATCTCAATACCCGAAATCCGTAACAGGATCAAAGCCAGCCACCTCCATATTACCTGCTTCTTTCGACTTTGTTTACGTTTAGCAGCGCCCCCATCGGTAGTTAAAGTCGCCAATAGAAATAAATAATCTTAATGTAAAGTAAAAATGATAGTCCCTGGGCCAATAGTAAAATGACCTTTATGATACAAACACTTTGTTTTAGATGCAATTTTTAAACATCTTGCCAAAAAATTCTAAGGGTGACAGTCATGAAACTATAAAGCTCAAAAACATGTTTCGGGTATCGGACTAGGAGGGTTTCGTGACTGTAACCCTTACAATCTTGGCACAATGTTAAAAAATTGCATGTAAAACATTGTGGTTAACTTGTCCCATAAAAAAAGTGACGCGTTCGCCCAGCCCGACACCCGAAACATTTGACATTGACAGGCTGGGTTAAAGCGCCGCTTCCATATATGGTGGTATAAATAATAATGGTAGACTCGTTGAAAGGAACCCCCTAAAAAGGTTTAAGGACTATGATTCAAATACAGATATAAACATGGTTCCTAGATATTAGGAAAAATATGTGTGTATAGAAAAAGATTTTAGCGACATACACAGGGGTATTAAAGTTAGGTTTTTGTTATCAGTTAAAATCTAAAATTGATAATTTAGTTTGAAAATATAGCAAAGCTTCGAAACTGCAGTCACAATGTTAATAAATACAGTGAGAGAAAAGAAAGTTATTTGTCTAATTTTAATTTAAAATCTAAAATAGTTTGAATTGGAGTATTTTTACGTCATTTAAGATTAATAGAAATAAAAACAAATTAATAATAAATTTTTCTAGTTTAACGGTAAAATAGTCTTTTTTAAATGGATCAGTCTTTATGATGTATCGTCATTAAAAAAGCTTTAACGAGCTATAAAAAATATCACATATGATATGTCCATTTTTATTAGTTTCGGAAATTTAGCCATATAAACCTTAAAAAAAAATAACCACACTATAAAAATAATGTTTGTTTTGAGAAAAAGCAGTGGTGTACCATATCTTTTTTAAAACGTATTTAGTTCAAATCCCGCTAGAACGCCAATGGCTGTTGAGAATGTGCATTAGTAAAAAAATAGTGGCTGCGTATCAAAGTTCATTATATTATAATAACATTTTTTTATAGTTTATTTGTTTACTGGGAATATACATTTTAACAAAATATTATTAAGCTTTTTACCAAAATAAAGATATTTAATGAATATTTTAAGAAACCTTAACTTTTATACATATTGATATTACACTGCCCTTGTAATAATATAATAAAAAATTGAAATTACTTTAAAAAAATAAATTAATAATAAAAAATAAATTTCTAACGAGGCTGCAAGACGTAAACTGATACTTCGGACGCGCCTTAAAAATGTGGAAATCTATTTATTGCTCGTCTTAAAAAAGGTAAAACCTCAATTTTAGGGAGGAGGTTTGAGGGGGTACATAGTGATGACGACCACGTCACGTATCCCCTTACTTTTTTAATATTAAGCTAGCCCAGAATACCGGCCAAACGGTTTTCGAGATAATCGCCTTTCAATAAAAGAGAAGCAATTTCGTATTATTTGATATTAAAAAAAATTAAGTGGTAGGCTGTAACTACTTGTTTTGGTAAGGGTTTTTCTTTTGAAGGGGGTAGGAACTTACGATGACTGCAGCCCCTATTTTAAGACATTTTTTTCACCCTTTCGGGGTCATCCCACCCAGGTCCGACGACCGCCCCCTAGGTGGTGCACTGCAGCCTGAAGGCTTATTGTACCTTGACCCCTACTCCTTCTCATTCACACACCATTCATTCCATAACTTGGATGGTTGTTGCTCGGTCCGCATCCCCGAGCAGAACACCGTGTGCCGCTGCCCAAAACACCGCTGTCGCCGGACACCCATCCAAATTATGGGCGCGCATTCCACTGCTTAACTCCGGAGATCGACGCTTGCCGATACAACCGAAGCAGCCACAAGCGCGCCATTTTAAGACATACTATAACCCTTAATTTAAGTTCTCAAAATACTTGTATTAAATTTTGAAAAACTCCGTATTATGAGAACATCACCCAACAACTTAAAACAAATATAACGTTTCGAATCACGCCAGGAACGCCGCGATTTATGAATTCCTACTGCAAGTCAGCACCTTCATGAAGTTGAAACGCAGTAGCAAATACGAACAGTATCACCTTTATTTACCTCTTAAAACCCTACGTGAGTTTGGTGCTGCAGTCTGGGAGGAATTTAACAGCATGCAAATGCATAAGCGGTTTATGAATTCCTACTGCGTGTCAGCGCCCTCATGGAGTTGAAACGCAGTAGCAAATACGAACAGTATCACCGCCCTTTACCACTCTAAACCATACGTAAATTTTGTGCTACAGATTGATAGAAAGTTAAAGGCATGCAAATGCATAATTTTATTACGAATGAAATTTAACCTGGTAACAAAAGGTCGGTGCCCAAAAGCATTACAAATCAGTCAAAGTAAATCAAACAGCTCAAATACAGTGAGATAATTAATACATAACCATTTTTAGAAAAAGTCATAGTTTATGAGTTCTTTTTGGGAATTTTGTTATTACATATTCGATTTCATTTAAAAAACAATTTTATTTTTAAAAATATTAAAATTAAACTTTTAGTTCTCTAATTGTACATTTTTATTGGTTAGCTATTATTTTTTATTTGTTTTGTCTTTTGACTATGGTTATACAGCAAGTAATTATTATATTTATTATTTATTAAGCTAATAAATATTTTAACTTTTAAATTTAAATTGGATACGAGGTATTACAAAATGATGTTAGCAAAGCCAAAAAATCTGACAAAACATTATACAGTGCTTGTCCAAATTCAGGACCTTATCTCCTAACTTTTGAAATGTTTGGTATTTTTTCATAAAAAATTGCGGACATTAGTGAGACAACATAAATCAAATTTTAGACAGGAAATGACAGATATAAACGTCAAACTCACAGCTGGGCGCATTTTAAAACAAAAAAAAAATAAATGGAAAAAGTCATACTGTAAACTTTTTATTTAAAAAACAAACATTGACACACTACTTTTAGGTTATAAACCGTTTAAAATTCACATAAAACTAAAAGAAAACAACTGTATGATTCAATTAAATGCAATAAGGCGGTAAAGTAAAAAGATTTAAGGCGAGGACAAAGCGTCTCCTGTTGCCATGCAGTATGAATCCCAAATACAAAAAAAAATTGCTTGTACTTAAAACATCCTAGGTTAAAACATGCGAAGCAATTATAGGGCTGATTTCTGCGTTCTACTTTATGAATTCCTACGCGATATTTGTGCTGGCGCGTAGTAGTATTTTTACAGTGTTCTAAAATAAAAACTTCCATTAAAACCTCCTGCATTTCAGCACGGTAGGGTGTTGTAGCGTAGTAGGAATTCATAAAACGCAGGAACGCCACTGTGTAAGGGACCAAAGGGTGCGACGATATAATTTGCAAATATGGAAACGGGATGTGTATCAACCGTCGATTATGAAACGTGCCATGGCAATTAATGCAAACTATAATAAATTCAATTAAGCCACTCGGGTTTAAGCCTTTGCTTTGGACTCAGTCGACGAAATGGTTGGAAATTTCTTGATTTGATTTCGACTGGATAGAGAATTTTGCTTTAAAGAAGTTTCTCTAATTTCATGTTCTGGTTGCTAATATATTATATCATTTAATATTACCGAATAATTTAATGTAATATCTCAAAGTGATTTTAAAATCTTTAATACACGGTAATTCACAAATCGATCACGAAACTTAACGAGGTGATTCTCCTTGACAAAATAAGGGTATAGCTTCATATATTTTTTTCAAAATGTCATTCGTTTTCGAGTTACAAGCCGTCAAAGTTTAATTTTATTTTGGTTTTTCGCCATATTGCATTTATTTTTTAACCAATCCAGTTGATATTTGGCACACAAATCGAGCTTTGCAGATTCTAAAATTTTAAGACGAAAGTACTTTTTAAATACCGCCAGAGGGCACTTTACCTAAAACTTAAAATTTAGTTACATCATAACTTTTTTATTTTGACAGATATCGCAAAGCTGGGGTGCCATTTTACAGACAATCAAAAACATAAAAAATAAGGTACTCTTTATTAAGTTGATAAACCTCACTGTTTAGCCACCAGTAGACATCATAGTTTTCATCAATTTCAGTCAAATCACCTACATACATACAGGGTGTCCAGTAACTCAACCGACAAACTTAACCAAACGATTCTACAACAAAAAATAAAAAAAAACTTCACATAAACATATGTCCTAAACGTCTTAGTTTTTGAACTACGGGGTGTTAAAAATTTAAAAAAAAGTTTTATTTAAATATTTAACTTACACCTTAGTTCAAAAACTAAGACGTTTAGGACATATGTTTATATGATTTTTTTCTTATTTTTGTTGTTGAATCGCCCTGTAAAGTTTGTCGGTTGAGTTACTGGACACCCTGTATATACTTTAGGTAATTTGATTGAAATTAATGAAAACTTTGATGTCTATTCATGACTAAACGGTGAGGTTCATCGAGTTTAATAAAAGTACCTAATTTTTAGGTTTTTGATTGTCTATAAAATGGCGCCTCCCACTTTGCGATATCTGTCAAAATAAAAGTTATAATGTAAATAAATTTTAAGTTTTAGGTAAGTGCCCTCTGGCGGTATTTAAAAAAGTACTTTTGTCTTAAAATTTTAGAATCCAGAAAGCTTGATTTGTGTGCCAAATATCAACTGGATTGCTTAAAAATAAATGCTATATGGCTAAAAAAACAAAATAAAAATTTAAATTTAACGGCTTGAGCTTGAAAACGAATGACATTTTGAAAAAAATTATAAAGCTCTATCCTTATTTTGTCAAGTAGAATTACCCCTTAAGCTTCGTGATCGATTTTGAATCACACCTGTATACAAGTATGTCACTGACACATTTAACTTGCTCGTTTGGATCCATTAGATCTGCATCATTTTCTACCACCTGAAATAGGAAGCATTGTCTGCCTGTTTTCTAATTGTCTTTATTTTAAATTTAATAATAATATTCCCAAAATTCACTAAATATAAGTTTTCCTTAACTTGCCTAAGTCATTATTTCTTACAGCTTGTAGAACTCATAAAAAAAAAAATTACCGAAAATTGTTTATACAGGGTGTCCAAAAAGTAAACGATATTATTAAAAGGACTGTTGGATCAACTCATAAGCATCTAAAAAAACATAACAGACCTCAGTAAAAATCGATGGTTTCCAAGATATTGGCACTTTCATTTATTTTTACAATTTTGAATCACCCTGTATATCATATTTCGATTCTAAATAATGCTTCTGCTATGTCAGATATTATTAAATTAACTTTTAATAGAGTAGCTAATATTTGTCGTGATGGAAACTATGGATAATTAATTCAAACTTTACATGAAATGTATAGTTCAAGTTGATGGATGGACGCTCAAGATTTAAAGCAAATACGTTTTCTCCTTAGCCGACGTTTCGGAAACTTTATTTCCTTCTTCAGGGCAATTAGAATTGATTTTCAGTGTTAAAAATATATTTAAAAATTCACAAGGGACCATTTCTTTATGGACACAAAAACAGTGGGCACAACATAAAGGTTAAAATAATTTTAACTAACCGTCAGTTCTGGTTAGGCATTAGGCATACTGCAGATTTTTGGAGAGAAAATTTAGTTTAATGTTTAACTTTGAATAATAAAATGGCTCATCAGTAATGCAAAACTGAAATCAAAATCCAAAAATATATTTTTACGTGTGACAATCAAAACTTTTTACTGAGGGCACCCCAAGCAGCAAACGTCGTTATGATGTCATCTTTTAGTCATTTTTGGTCATAAGACGTCATCAGACCAAAATTATGACGTCATTTTAACGTTATTTTACTGACGTGTTTTTGACGTCGTTAAAGCGACGTCTTTTCGACGTAATTTTTTCGTCATACTAGCTCATAAAAATCTAATGGCGTCATGTTTAGAATAACCCACCAGAAAAATTTTGTGACTATATGATTCGTGTTCAAAATCCAACCGAAAATATCATATAACAGAAAAATAAGACTAATAATTTTACAAAATTTAAATAGGAATAAACTCTACCGACAGATGGCGTAGTGGACAATAAACTACTACGTTTATTCAACATCTTTGCTTTTTATCTCCTACATCGTACCGATGAGACCAAAATAGTTCGAGACCGGTCTGCGGTTGGTGATCTCAATTAGCTTTGAAAGATATACCTTCGGCGAGTGTAAAAATCTGCATCTCCGGGTTGGACAGTGTCCCGAGAGATGCGACATTACAGTGCAATGTAATTGCAAGCAGTAAGAATATTTTTCCTATTCCAATTTTAGCTTTCAAAAAAAATGTACATGCGTCAATTTTCCTTCATCTTAAAGACGTCATTATGACGTCATTAACGGGATGTCTTTTTGTGTGTGACTTAGGGAGGTCAATTTAACGTCATTTTGTCGTCATTTTATGACGTCTTTGCTGACCAAAAATGACTAAAAAGAGCTTGGGACTTTATGTTTTGCTTGGTTGTCCTATCAGGTCTTTTATTATTATCGTTAACTTTTAGACCCTTTGTACAAGAGTTACTAAAAAAGCAGTTATTTACAAACATAAATAAATTTTTAATTGAAAACCTAATATTTTGAACCACAGTGTGTATAAAAAACAAGGATAGGTTTACTATAAAAAAACGGTTTTTATATTATTTTTCCAGCGATTTTCGACTTGACCAGTGGCAGATAACTCTTACGATAATGATTAATTAGTTCAAATTATTTCTAGATTTTGGTTCTTTTATTTTTAAAAAGTTAATTTTATAAATACTTTACACTACTTACTTCACTAACACCGCGGGATGAGTTGTATAAGCAGGCAAAATTAATAGACTTTACTTTACACCCAGTATATACATATATTGTAATACAGTGTATATATTTGTTACATTTTATTAAATTATCATGTAATCTGTGATCATTTAATGCCTCAAAACAGTTTGATACAAGTTCGTCGTAAGCAAAGGGAATAATTTAGTATGTTATCAGTAGCATTACCATAATGAATTCATCCGGGCTTTCGTATTGGCATAATCAAAATGTTTGGAAGGGACTGGCAGTTATAGTGCACTGGGGTTTTAAATTGTCACTTGTAATACCACTAGTGCTTAATTTATTTCGGAAATTTTTTCAAAGCCACAAATATTTTCTTAAAATATTCGTGGCCGTATCCGTGCCATAGATAACCTACATTTAAATCTGCAGTGGCAAGAAGCATTTTTCGGATTTTTACGACCTCGCGCAGTGGGTGGACGAACATGCGCACTTAAAAGCCATGGCAAAAATACAAACACCGGCACCCCGTACCCTTCGTCCGCGGTCTGACGGTAACGCTCATTAGCTACCGTACTTCGAACGGAAAACCAGGACGCCGTCAACAAATTCTTTGAAGATATGTTCTGTAGTTTGGCGGATTCATTTAATGGATGGTATTTATTTGGGTACACGCAAAATAAAATTAAAAGTACTAAAAAACCAAAAAAATTTAAACAAGTAAAAAGATAATTAAAAATCGACGTTTCGGTGGCAAATCTGCCACCGTTGTCAAGACAAATGGAATAAAAATAATAAAAATAAAAACTTACTATTATTTAGGTTTTAAAATTCAAAATTTTTATGTTTTTTCTAGGATATTCTGAAAACTTTGACATTAAATGTCAAAACATGTTTGTTTGGTTATAGTGTCATAGTGACATAGATAACTGGTTGCTGGTGTATTGATTGTTTATTTACAAATAAGGTGAATAGTTAGTTAATTTTTAGTCTTTCTGAAGATACTTCAGTATCAAGACCATTAGCCAAACGCATAAAAGCACACAGATCATACATTAAAAACACAGAATTTCATAAATCAAAAATCTGCCAACACGCATTTGATAACATTCATAGAATAAACTGGGATGCTTCGAGCATTTTAGCAAAGGAAACTTGTTCTAAAAACGCAAAATCAAAGAAAGTGCGTATATATTATTAAATAAAGATAATTGTGTGGCATCAATTTCAGTTAATTTAAATAACACTTGGTTGCCTTTGCTTGATACTGAAGTATCTTCAGGAAGACTAAAATTAACTAATTATTCACCTTTTTTATAAAATAAACAATCAATACACCAGCAACCAGTTATCTATGTCACTATGACACTATAACCAAACAAACATGTTTTGACATTTAATGTCAAAGTTTTCAGAATATCCTAGAAAAAACATAAAAATTTTGAATTTTAAAACCTAAATAATGGTAAGTTTTATTTTATTATTTTTATTCCATTTGTCTTGACAACGGTGGCAGATTTGCCACCGAAACGTCGTTTTTAATTATCTTTTACTTGTTTAAATTTTTTTGGTTTTTTAGTACTTTTAATTTTATTTTGGCGTGTACCCATATATACCATCCATTAAACAAATTCTTTCCTATAAAGCGGATAGTTTTTTTGAAGCTGAGTGCGGTTACCCTCAACTGGCTTGCTGCACAAACCGGTTTTCTCGCCCATGAAATGTAACTTTTGTTTCGCGCAGGTTATTACATTGGCAAATCCATCGAAATCAGTGATCCGTGCCAGAATAATTTAAGCTCGTGTGGTATTTCGTAAGAAAATTTCACAACTACATATTACATATTACAATTACATATTATTCTTTTAAATTAATATTTGTAACTTTGACACGAGATTTAAAATTTGGTAATAGTTCGATATAGCGGTTTTCGCTATTATAAGAGATTTTGAAAAATTCTTTTTCAGGGCGTTTCTATAGGTCGATTATGACACAAATCTGTGTGCGCGTTTTCCAAAATCCATTTCTATAATTTATTATTAATAAAAACATATTACGGGACGGTGGAGTGAACAGGGGTGCTGGGTGGGGACGAAACAGTAGAAATCCTACATTAAACGCCCAAAAACAGTATTTCACAGTACACACCGCACTTTCTGTTTACAAAAATGTCCAAAAAATTGTTTAAAAAAATTAAAAATAAATAATAGTACAACAATCCCGCCATGGCTGTCACTGCATAAAAAGAAGAGTTTGCAATAAAACTGTAAATGTCTTGCAATGTTGCCAAATAAAGTGAGAAAGTGTCAATAGCTTAAAAAAAGGAAGATACAGGACAAAATTCATATGAAAAATTAAGTTATTCCTTCTTCTTATTATAATTTGTAGAGAAAAAAGGAAAATACCTAAACATAAAGAAGGAGGCATTTCTACAAAAATACCATTGTTTCTCATGGAAATGGTGGATAATCCCCGAAATAGGCTTGGTGTTAATTCTTCATAAGAAGTTTGGCAACGCTGCTTCTATCAAGAATGTCATTTTTATAATGACGAACTTCATGTTATCAGCTGACCAAAATAAATTTTTCTTCTTTAATTAATGGCGGACGAGATATCTCATATGTGTGGGATAGTTTTTCGAAAAATTTAATACTTTTCAAAATTAATTTACATTTTTCATGTGCCCCGAGTGCAGTGTATTAATGTTTTCTTGTGTTTGACGTTGGATTTATACTGTTTTGTCCCCACCCAGCACCCCTGTTCATTCCACCGTCCCGTAAATATGTTTTTATTAATAATAAATTATAGAAATGGATTTTGGAAAACGCGCACACAGATTTGTGTCATAATCGACCTATAGAAACGCCCTGAAAAATAATTTTTCGAAAATCGCTTATAATAGCGAAAACCGCTATATCGAACTATTACCTAAAATTTTACTATAAAATAAATATTTTCCATTTTACCAATTGTAATTGCAAATATATGTAATTTTAGAGCTTATCATTGTTTATTCTTTTATATTATATATACTTTATATTACTACAGTTGGTAAAAAGAGTTTATTTTAATTTTTTTAGAACCCATACCTTGCTCTTTCACTTATGTCTAGTACTTCAGTCTTATGATATTATTTTACTAACTGTAGTTGTATGAAATTGTCATTTAGGGTCTTAAAACCTCACATTATTTTATATTATGTTATGTCTGAAATACTACAACTGGTACAAAATAATATTTCCTTTAATTATGGGGAGGGGGGCTCTTGTGACAGAATTAAAATTCTTACCCCCAAAGTTGAACAGCAAAAAAAGTCTTCATGTAAAATACGGCTGGTTACTTCATGCTTTTCTTCAAGGTTTTGTGTATGTCTATCCAAATCAACCAGTTAAAATTGTAAACAGGCAATGCCCTCCCCTCCAAAAAAAAACATACCAAAAAGGTAAAAATACGGTTATTTAGCCTAAATAAATTAACAACATAAATCTGGTATTTAAAAAAGGATACACTTAAAATTTTGTTCATCATCTGTATTAGGCCCCCTAAAATTGGGTTTTTTATGACTAACAATAAATACAATGCCTAAATTGTGATTTAATGAGAAAAAACATACAGTGTGTCTACGTAAGTTGGCGAGATATGGAAAACTTTTTTATTATTAATTTTACGAAAAAAGTTATTCTTTATAAAAAGTTCTCCATGGTCCAAAACCTAAAATGCAAGCATCAGATATTAAATAGGGTCCAGTCATGTACGAGATTTGGCTAAAAGTAATTTTTGCTTAGGAGTAAAGTACCTGTATATTTGCTAATATTGCAAATTGTTATAAAAGAAAAATGTTTAAGATTAAAAAAATCTGTTCATTTCTAAAAATTTTCTTTCTTTTTTTTTTTGCGAAAATCAAGAAAATTTAAGTTTGTACATTAGTGCATCGTACATTCTTCTTGTTTTGATAACAATTATTTTTTTTTAAACTGTCCTTTGATTTTTATATTCATGAAATATAGTGCACTAATGTACAAATCTAAATTATTACCATTATCGCAGACATCAGTGAACAAAATTTCATATTTTCAGTAATTTTTAATTCTAAACATCTTTTCTTTATAACACTTTGCGATATTAGCAAAATTACAGGTACTTTACTCTTGAGCAAAAATTACATTTTTGGACAAACCTCGTACATGACTGATACAATTTGATATCTGATGATTGCATTTTAGGTTTTGGACCATGCATGACTTTATATAAAGAATTTTTATTTTGGTAAAAATCAATAACACAAAAGATTTCCATATGCCTCAAAATTACGTAGACACACTGTATAATACAATACAAAACAGTCGATTTGTTTTTACGCAACTTACGATGGCAGTAGCTCGAGAAAATGTAATTTAGGCCATATTTTATTTATAGAAAACACAACCCCTAAAATAAGGTCTTAAAATATTTCTACTAAATTTTAAAACACTCTGTATAACTTATTTAAAAATACTAAATGATTAATGCAACTGTATTTTTCATAATCATTTGTATCCCTTAATAAAATTATTCTTCCTACATTTTACTTTTTACCTTATTTACATTTCACAAAGAGACTTTTATAACAGAGCAATGTTTTCATTAGGACAATTTTCCTAAGCTTATTTGCTTTATAAATTTTTACCTAATCCTTTTTGTTTCAACCTTTTTGACGTTTTAATTTTTAAATGCGTAACTTCTTAAAACAATTCTGTTTGCTGATTTTAATAATAAAATTAGACTTGACTAATGCAGGGAGAAATAAATATAAAATAATATACATTTAGCTGCCAGACATGATATGGCATTTGGTTTGTCTTATGACACAAAAGATGCTAGAAAGGTTAAAATAAAATCGACGCCTACTTAATTTTAAAATTGTACTAAATTTTATCTATCCAGCGAGTCTACTTAAGTTCTCCCCATATGGCAAACATTTTTATTATTAATTTTACCAAAAAAGTTATTCTTTACAAAAAGTTCTGCATGTTTTATAACCCAAAATTCAATATTTAGATATGAATTGTTTGCAGTGGTATACAAGGTATGTCCAAAATATTAATTTTTCTCAAGGGAAACTACCCTTATTTTTTATAATTTTAAAAATTTATATAAAGAAATGATGTTATTAGGATTAAAAATACACATTTAAAATGTTCGAACAAGACTTGCATTGAGTTTTTTTTAAAAGGAAAAAAATAGTACGCCTTTGTTTAAGTTACTTTGGGGTTAATTTAGTTTATTGATATTTTTCTGTATGACGAAAGGTTTTGGTTTAAAGAAATAAAAGCTATTTTAATCCATGGCATAATCTTTAAAATTTGATATGGTGTTTTGTTCGTAAAATTCGTTTTTGTTAAATTTGTATTAAAGTAAGGTCATTACCTAAAACTTAAAATTTATTTACATCATAACTTTTTATTTTGACAGATATCGCAGAGCTGAGGGCGCCATTTTATAGACAATCAAAAACTTTAAAAATAAGATACTCTTTATTAAAGTCGATAAACCTCACCGTTTAGGCACCAATAGACAGCAAAGTTTTCATCAATTTGAATCGAATCCTACATACATACAGGGTGTCCAGTAACTTAACCGACAAACTTTACGGTGCGATTCTACAACAGAAAATAAGAAAAAAACTTCATATAAATATATGTCCTAAACATCTTAGTTATTGAACTACGGTGTGTTAAATATTAAGAAAAACATTTTTTTAATTTTTAATACCCCGTAGATCAAGAACTAAGACGTTTAGGACACATGTTTATATGAAGTTTTTTTCTTATTTTTTGTTGTAGAATCGTTTGGTTAAGTTTGTTGGTTGAGTTACTGGACACCCTGTATGTATGTAGGTAATTTGATTGAAACTGATTGAAAATCGTAATGTCTATTGGTGCCTAAACGGTGAGCTTTATCGACTTTAATAAAGAGTACCTTATTTTTAGGTTTTTAATTGTCTAAAAAGTTATGATGTAAATAAATTTTAAGTTTTAGGTAAAGTGCCCTCTGGCGGTATTTAAAAAAGTACTTGTGTCTTAAAATTTTAGAATCTGCAAAGCTTGATTTGTGTGCCAAATATTAACTGAATTGGTTAAAAATAAATGCAATATGGTGAAAAATCAAAATAAAAATTGAACTTTGGTGGCTTGTAACTCAAAAACGAATGACATTTTGAAAACAAAATATATGAAGCTCTACCCTTATTTTGTCAAGTAGAATCACCCCCTTAAGTTTCGTGATTGATTTTTGAATCACCCTGTATATGTGATACCACTAGAAATATTTTATCAAAATTTGGCACGCCACTGCTTTTGCTTTCAACAAAAATTGGTTTTAAGTTACAGAAAAATGTTATTTTTGTACAACAAAAGAAACTTTTAAATAGTAATAATTTAAAGTCAGTTACAAGTAACACATAACCGCTAAATAAACTTTTAGTCCCTTAAAAATAAAACATGATCCGCTAAGGTATATCTTTAAAAAAATTGGGTTTTCGTTACAAAAGCTCCCAATTTTAATACTCACAAAGGAAAAAGAACTTACATGAATACGGTCGGATTTTTATCTTTAAAATTTAAAGAGAAAATTTGCTTAAGCTCAAGGAAACTACATTTGGCCGTACAAAACGGATCTATAAAACATATAAATTCTATATTCTTTCTGTGAAGTGCCATATTACATCTTGAAAACACTGAAAGCGAGCTTGGATCCGACAAGGAGATTTTAAATATTCATCCTTACAGACACAAAGAGGGTAATGTTGTAAAATGAGTTTTACATTTGCTGAAACAAAAACGCGAAATTACGGATTTTGGTAGGAAAGATTTTAAAACGTTAATAAGAGTTTGTGTTGACTTAACAGCCATCCAGGCTAAGCCTTAGCTTTTGGTTGGATTTACAGGGTGGCAGGTGGCAGGCCTGTTTTGTTGGAAACCCTTTAGAAAATTGTATGTAATAAGAATTGAGATGATCTTCCAATCAAACAGCCCACAGAATATGCAACTGGTTGTACCGCTAAAGGAAAGGCAGAACTATTTGCCAAACAATTTGCTGCCAATTCAACCCTCGACCCTCCCGTATATCATCCAATTCCAGCGGTTACCACAGTTTCTTATAAAATGCCCGATATTATTTTTAAAGTAAAACACATTAAGCGTATCCTTTCTTCCCTTAACACCAAGAAATCGTCTGGGCTGGAGGGCATACCAGCAATCGTTTTAAAAAATGTGCTCCAGAACTTGCACCAATCTTAACTCGGCTCTTTCGAATTTCTTACGACATAGGTATCTTTCCGGAGAGCTGGAAAGCTGCACGTGTTCAACCTATTCCAAAGAAAGGATCTAAATCCCTTCCATCTAACCACAGACCAATTTCAATTCTCTCAGTTCTTTGTAAAGTAATGGAAAAATTAATTAATTTACAAATTCTTAAGTACTTAGAAAAACACAAAATTTTACCTGACAGGCAGTATGGATTTCGCCACAAAGATCTACAGCAGATCTTCTTTCCTTTCTATCACACTGTTGGAATAAGTCTCTTGAGTTTCTAGGTGAGTCCCAGATCGTTGCTCTTGATATATCCAAAGCTTTTGACCAGGTCTGGCATGCCGCACTTCTTAATAAACTTCCCTCCTATGGTCTTTCAACTAAACTCTGTACTTGGCTCTCTAGTTATCTATCTGATCGACGTATATCGTTATTGTGGACGGCCATTCTTCAAGCTTTCACCAAGTAAATGCTGGAGTCCCTCAGGGCTCAGTTCTGGCACCAACATTGTTTCTTCTTCACATCAACGATTCAGGTTCCTAAACCTATCACTAAACCTGACTTGGAAAACAAACGCAGAGCGATGCAGATATCTCTTTCGCAGGATCTTAATTTAATATTGGATTGGGGCGCCAAAAATCTCGTCCATTTTAATGCATCCAAAACACAATAATGTTTCTTGTCGCGAAAAGAGTCATCAAATACTCATCCTCTATTTATGAGCGGCCAAGTTTTACAGAGCAAAGACACCTTCAATCTTGTGGGCGTCACATTTAAAAGTAACCTTAACTGGCATAAACACATTAAATCTATAGCCACGGCAGCTTCAAAAAGCTTGGATTTCCTTTCGAGCCAAAAAGTATTTTTCCGCTTCTAATTTATACACTTTATATGTGTCCCAAATCCGACCTCCCTTGGAATATTGTTCCCATATCTGGGGCATGGCGTCCCCCACAACCCTAAGCATTCTTGATTCCATTCAAAGAAGAGCTATTCGTCTCATTAATGATCCTTCACTTACAGAAAGGCTACCCTCTCTTGCCCATCGTCGGGCTGTGGGGGATTTATCGCTTTTTTATAGGTACTTTCATGGCTTCTGTTCTAAATAATTGTCCAGTATAATTCCTCTACTCACGGTTCCCAACAAAGAGACTTGTGGTGCCCCGCGTATGCATCGCTATACGGCCCAACTGGACAAGCTCCGAACTTCCCACTTTGTTCGTTTATTTATCCCTAGAGTTTCTAGAATGTGGAAGCTGCCCGCGGAGGTTTTCCAATTATCCTTTTCATAACAATGCCGTTATGATTTAATTTTAGAAAATTGCATGTACTTACTTTTTGTAGAAATAATACTAAAACAATGTAAGTTTCCTTTCAATTTCTTAGTCACTCAAATTCATTATTACTATCAATTTTAAATTTCTTGTTCTATTGAATTTATTTGAAAACTGTCAAATATTAAAACCAGTGACACATGAACTAAAAGAAATAATGACGAAATCAAAGGTAACTTGACTGTATGGTTCAATTGATGTCCCTTTTACTGAACATTGCATAAATTGATATTTAAGTTCATTGTAGTAGGTACTGAAACAAAACACTAATTCAAAGTGTTATAAAAAGCTTCAAAGTGTTAAAAAAGTTACTTTTTTACCACTTTATGTAGTGTACTTGAATAAAGTACTTTAACTTCATCTTAACGGTTAAAAAAACAGCATTTTTTAACGGTATATATTAATTTGGTAAAATCATTTTTTATTTTTTTTCTAATAAAAGCTTTTATGCGCCCAAAAAGTAGTGTTTAACCTGAAAAATAACGAATATGTTTATACAAGTAAGACTCATTTTTGACGCTATTTGATTTAGCAGCTGCTACATAAATAAAAATCCAACTGTTAATACCCGCGAAACCGTAAAATATCGAAGTGCCCTTTAAACCCATCTTGAGCAATAAAACCGCATAATGCGAAAAATGAATAAGACCCGAGTTGACATTTTGCTTGAAAAATAATGTTCGCATCTAGATCCATTTATTTCCAGCGGGCTCAACCGTATAAATAAATCAAAATGTCACATTTTTTATATTACATTTGCCAATACGAAAGCCTGTTTGTTTGACGTCTCTAATAATGTTTGCTGACATGTTTTTCCCCCGTGCTCCCCGCAAATCCGCCCTCGGTTAAAATGTTTAGAGTCGAATTTACTTTAGAGCGTCCCGGGGGTTTGAGCTTGTGTCTTTAAGCCGAGTCAGGGAAAGTATTTGTTGAACAAGACAATATCGTTTAAATGTGTTTATTTTGTTTTGGTTTTTAGTTGTTGTTTGGGCAGATTATTTAATTTATGTTAGGAATAATTGTGATTTTAAAGCAACGACTATATTGAAGAATACATAAATCATTTATATACCAGGAAGGTGCATGGACCAACTGGCCATAGAAAATCCCATTTTAATAATTAAACAATTAGCGTAAATCTAGGAAAGATG